>JAOBRC010608120.1:0-10900 GCA_027575255.1 Scolionema suvaense
GGGGGGGGGGGGGGGGGGGGGGGGGAAGGGTGTGGTAGGCCCCAGTGCAAATAGGGTTAATAAGCGTAAGTTTCGAAACCTATTACATTTTTTAGGTTCAGGTTCGAGAAAGGTTTTGTTGTTTGCTCCTTATAAATGCGACTACAATAGCTTCTTTGCTTCTTACAGGCTTCTTCATTCCACTGCTACGATTGCGGTAAAAGAAACACTGTTTCAGCTCTATTTTTGACTGTCAACAAATTGGGACCGTAATTGTAGCTAAAGTACACTTCACTTCGATTTGCATTGCTGGCGCGCTGCATAGCTTAGTGTCCATCCTGTGCGTAGATGTATTTTGGCCTTTTGATACAGGGGAGCTGCTTGACTTGAAAGCCGTCGCTTATTTTATTCCTTAATCACGACAGTATCGAAAGCCTTCTAGTTAAACTAACAGTACTATCGAAACCTGGAGCGACGACTTGACAGATACGTCCAGGATAATTATTATAATTTCGCTGCGAGGTGCTCGTTCAAATTGGCCAGCGGGCATCTGGCTGTACTTCTTGCTAGGGGGTCGTTAACGACTACCAGCTTCAATGATAGCAATACGGCATTCATCCTCCTCTCTCATAGAAAGAGTAGAAATGTCAAGAGAAATTTCTTCGACTTTGTGTCTAGCCATTTCGGTTGTCAAAAGTTTGTCCTGAACGTTCGGGCACTTTCCGTCTGTTCTTTACAGTTTACAACCCCCTGGCAACACCGCAGTGCAGACATGCGCATTGATAAAATTCTCAAGCAGGACTAGGAAAACAATTGCGTGTTTTCAAGATAGATTGATTTGATTGGATGATTTTTTCAGAATAATGCATAAGCGTACCGTCCAGTTCTGGCCGTTCAGGTGCGAGAGTTTGTATGGGAATCTATTTTTGGAAACCGAGTCTGTCGAGTCTCGCTCCCCACTTTGACTATGACAGGGCTTCGTTCCGGTTTGAATGTGAGATAGCGAGACTCAATCGAGTCAAGGGAGCTGCAGAAAATGTAAATTTCTATAAAAAGCAGAAGTGATTCATGAAAATGAAGAAGTCGTTTTGAAAGTCACCAATCCGATTAGTTTTCGGATGGCTACAGTAAATGTTCATCATAAACATCATGAGGCTCCAAATCGGAAAAATATTTGCGTGCGTTCGAGTTCTTCCATGCAAATACGCTGTATTGTTGCATAGATGTGATCAGCTGGTTTCCTGAATTGCAAAAGCCAGTATATCATTTAGTGTCAACCATTGCTAGTTTTGTACTACTGTAACTCCCTGACAACATTTTGTAAATTGTCTGGCTGGCAATAATAACCTGTTGTCCATCCAGCATGTACGCGATTTGTCGAGCTGATTGTTTTGCATGGAGTTGGACGAAAACTGTTGATTTTTATGCAATGATTCTCCTTGGTCCAATTCTGAATGCAGGTATTTTGTTCTCTGTTGTTTAATTTCAGATCATTTCAACAATATTGTTTGACATGTGTCACAACTGTCATTATGTCCACCTGACTGTTTTTTGATGTATTTATCGTGGCGTTCATAGCATTTTCTACCCGCTTTTGCATCAAAGAAGTATTTCGTTGTGTGTTGCAAAGCAGGGGGTCCATACTTCATTCGATACATGGGAGAGTTCTTCTGTTCTCTTGCAAACAATCCATGAAAACTTCAAAGAACATAAAGGTAAATTTTTTTACAGTTTAGTTACAGTTACAGTTTTCACGGCATTTTATCTCAATTTTCATCGAATAGTACATCAGATGAAAGCGAGTGTTCTTCCGTTCCCACTTGCAAACACACGCGGAACATAGAGGTAAATTTTTTTACGACAGTTATTCGTTTTTCGGCATTTTATCTCAAATTTCCGTCGTAGGAATGGCTCCCTTTTCTGGGAAAAGCAATGACAGAAACAAATTTCTTCTGTAGGAACCTTAGTAGACCTTTTATCTTCCTCGCTCGGTTGCAGAGAACATGTACTTAAGAATACGGCAAACCCTCAAGCCATAACAGTTGATAATCTTTAGTCAAGTGTTACAGGTATTTTAAAGGCTTTTCAAAGTTTTTGTTTATGACGTGTGCAATTCTGGTCAGGTGGCAAGCTTTTGAAAAAGTGCGCTCTAAGAAACCACCTGTGTGCCACCTGCTGCGGAGCTGTAAACAGGCATGAGAAGAAATAGAAGTTCCCATGTTTTAGAAGCTTTAAGTGCCCCTCAAATTTGTTTTTAATGTACAAAGTTTACATCAATCCAAAGATCTCAAAAGACTCTACAAAACGATGTCGTCACTTTCGTTGGTTTTGATTTGATCGAAAGTTATGAAAGATTAAGGTTGAAAAAATCTCGCGATTTCATTAAAAAATTTCCAAACGTTTTCCAATGCCGACACAGTTTTGGAGGTACAACTTGCACGTTTCACCTAAAGATGGTTTCGTGAAAAAATATTGAGCACAAGGGGACTTAGAGCTCTGCAAAGGGCCGTAACCAAGAGTTTAACTACTCCTTTCGTTAACATGCAGCAGGTGGCAATTTATCTTAAAAACTGCAGAATATGAAACACGTGCCCTCCATTGATGCATTGATCATCATCAGACTTCTTCGAAACTTTGCAGAATCAAATTACATGCTGTTGAATAGAGCACTATCTGAGCCTTTGCAGTATCCTTAATTAATTTTGGCTATTCGAGTCCTCATGTTTGATGTTAACTTTGTTCTAGCAAAAGAAATCTGTGTCAGTAAAATGACATAAGTGATAACCAATGGGAACTATTTTTCTATGAACATCTGTCCATGCGTTAGACTGCGCGTGTCATCAAAGCAACGTAACAAAGACGTTTGTCCTATAGCACCAGATTTTTTATTACGGGGGGAGGGATACTAGACTTCAGAAAATCTCTCGCCTTTGCAGAGGCCTGATATCTATGTTAGATGTCTAGCTTCACGTTGTGAAGCCTGGCATGTAACAAAGGACATAGCTAATCCAATAAAATCCTGTCCCTGTGGATGCATCGCTTGTGCAGCAGCAATATCAACAAATATGCTGATCAATACTGGTATGGTAAAGTTTGGGAAATGCCGTACTATTTGTTGCTCTTCCGAATCTTGCTACAAATGTAACTCTCAATTTGCAATTTAATAAAAATTAGACACCAAGCAAAAACCCAAAACCAAGACGAAAGAAAAAAGTTGGAAGTGCGATAGCAGATAAATTGGCTCATCACGCAAGTTACATCGTAACAGACCCTTTGAGCTTCAAAGACCTGGCCTATGTCCTAATTTTGGTTGTAGAGTACCTATGAAGCTTAAACTTGGTAGGTACTTCAATAAAAGGGGAGCTGTGTCTCCCGCTAATCTTACACGGGTTGGGATTTTTGGAGCTCCACTCACGGACAAAATATTTGACCACGTTACCAGAATACTTGTGCATGGACATTAAACTGACTACTTTGCCGATCTGACTCCTCTCCCCATCTGAACAATGATTCTTTCATGGCAGTATATGATGCACAAAGTCGGCAAGCTAGAAAGATATCTTTACATTATTGTTTCCGGGGGAGGGGAGAAATAATTAGACTTTTCTTGATTTCGACCCAAGTGCCAATATGTTTTGTCCGAGATTGTGTTCCAAGACGTTTGCAGCATGGCTTTGAAACAAGAAATATATGCAGTGCCAAAGATATTATGCAACTAGGCAATAATGATATGAAAACGGAGCACATATCCATACAGAGAAAATATGCATGATGGCAAAGTCAGTCAGCAGAAGCAAGAGGCAGGACAAGAGCAATGGCATTGTCTTGAATAGCTGCATTCCCCACCAATAAAAGCAAAACATTTCTTTCAAGCTACAAAAACTCGTAGTCCATGAAGAACCACAATAAAATAAGACTTTTGCAGCACAACTGTACAACATCGTAACCCAATTTAGAACCAAAACGTTTCCATTTGCATATAAGACAACACTATTCACAAGTGGCTACAACTGCCCATAATCATAAAAGACTGTAAGACATCTGCCAAGTAACGACCACGTGCTCCAAAGAGCAAAGGAAGAACCAGCAAAAGATATATGGTTCATACACGAAAACATATGCAGGGAGACTTCCCTGCCTCATACTTTGTGTCTGTGTCATATAATGAGGAGCAAGATTTCGAAGCAATGTCACGGTATGTTTTTGTTGTCTTCTTAGTGTTAGTGCCGGAATCTGCAAGGTATAGCGACCTATTCAGGTTTGATGACTTAATACTCTGTAGTTTAATGCTTGAAGGTTTTTGCTGTTCGGGTTTTCAAGCAAGTGATTGCATTCTACTGCGGCTTGAGGCCTTAGCTATACCCTTAAATGCACCATCCCTGCCTATAGGCCCAACGCATCCAAGTTCAGCCAGTCCGTACGCAAGTTTGGCCAATCAGACCATAGATAGCTAGTGAGGTTTCTATATATGGATCCAACATGTTCTTTTATCTATTTGGAGAAGTTCTTGAGATTTGATTTCATGAACCTACTTATCTACCTACGCTGGTAGCTACCCTAGCCGAAGAACAACAAAAAAAAAGAGTCTCAGGTCACGTCCGTGACCCAGAATTTTAATTCTTACCTACTGCTACTACATATTAAAACCAAAAAATCAAGGACTGCACAGAGAGCTTATGAAGCTGCCATGGCCATAAACAGACAAGACTGAATGATACAGCACTCCGTATAGTGGTTAATGTCGCTTTTCGAATTGTTCCTTCCTTATGCAGATCAATATTTGCCTATGTCTTTTGATATGACCGACGGTGGGCGCCCACTGTTACGAATTAAGAAGACAGATCATTATTTTAGTCTTTTAATATTTTGGATGGTGGGTGCCTCTGGCAGTGGGCGCTCATCATTACAAAATTAAGAGAAAAGATCAATAAATATTTCCAACGGTGGGCACTCACCGTGCACTAGCACGATGATAAAAGAGTTGTGCTTTTGACCCTAATGACACTTGCAATCCTGACGTTGGCACTGTGGCATTGTCTCTGTTCTACACAAGTTAATTATCTGCTGAAAAGCAGCACATCAAATAATGTACAGACACCAATAAGTGACAAAGTAGTACCTTGGCTAGCACTTGATTCTCGGTCCCCAATTTTTTATAATGGCATTCATTCACTTTGGCATGGACTCTATTGTCCGATCAATTGTACACATCGAGAGCTCCAACAAAATCCTCTTGCAACGCTCCTCAATTTCATGTAGATTCTCCTGTGTAATCTTGTTTTGCAGGGAAGCTCTTTTCTACTATTTCCCCACAAGGTGGAAAACATTCCCTATCGGATTGTAGATTTGTTCTGTGCTCATCGATTCACTGTCACTCCGTGCTAGGATTTATTGAGCCCCTACCCCTTTTAGCCTTTAGGGATTTCGCCCTTACCAGTTACAGACGGTGGGATTTGAACCCTCAACCTTGTGTACACAAGGTGACCGCGCTACCACTGAGCCATTCCAGAACCCTAAAGGTTAGGGCGGATATTGGCTGGTCATTCCTCTGAGTGTAGCAACTCTGTGGTGGCCATGGGTGAATGGCGTCCTCGATACTGTGTCATGGCTCCTTATCCATTCGGTTGAATCGCGACAGTGGTCGAAATCGTTGAATTCGGTTGACGAAGTGAAGGTCTTCTCGAATCGAGTTCGTCAACCGAATTCAACGACTAATGTCTGGGGATCGAGCTGGGATGGGAAACACCCATGCTTTCGCTCTGGCAATAGCACTGCTTTGGGATTGGTAGCCATCTTGCAGGAAAACATGGTTATGAGCAGTACTTCCGGAAAGTACCTGTCGACAATACCAGCAAACGTTTCTCCAGTGATGTTGCCTGGGTATGGTATAGCTGCAACAAACCCTTTCCCGTGTACAATGGCTACCATGAATTTTACCACCTTTCCAGCGAAACCTTCTTACGTGCCCTTCTCTGTACAATCAATCTTAAGAACTTCCCCATCTTTCCTCCATGTCCATGTTCTCAATGTGGTGGCATGATAGCTGGGGCTGCGCTTATGAACCCAGCCCGTGACATCAAGATAAAACGATATTCCAGTCTGCCAAAATCGACTTGGAAAGTGCTTACATCGCCATGTAAGCTTTAAGCGTGCCACCAAATCTTCCTTGGTCAACAGACCCTTCTTCCTACATTGTAAGTACCTATAGCCATGCCTGTTCAGACACCTGCACAATGTACGATTACTGACAAATCCATTTTGCAGCCTTCTTTCTTCTTGAACATGCTGCGAGGAAAAGTCAATGTGCTTCTGACGCAGACTTTTCAATGCAGAGACAACCCTTCTCTCCACCCGTTGTGACAACTTCTTGGGACGTCCATTGTTGCTCTCTCTCTGGTCAGGAGTGTCACCAAAGGCAGGCTTCTTAGCATGGCGTAAAATAGGCCTCTTTGAGTAAGGTGCAAATCCCCTTTCTCGCAGTTTGCGCACCAGAGCCTCCCCTCTAAGTCCTAAGTCGTGATACAGGAAGCGCAAGTAGATTGATGCTGTAATAGGTATAGGACGGTACTTGATCATGATGCGAGATTGTTTGTCTACATATGTGCAAAATACAGAGTTAACAGTTTCCAGACTTATTGATGGGCAACTTTATGACTTGTGTATCCCTGTTGTACTAAGTGATGTACATCATTCTAGCATGCTATTGCTGGCACAGAAACGTACTGTATATAGTTATAACCCACTTACCCACCCACCCCTTATAATGTGGGGTAACCATTTGAAAACTTAGTCAAGTGCTCAATGATCAGAAAACATACAAAAGCTTGAAAAGTGATGCTCATCTTTCTACCATGCTATTTTTGTTGCAGAATGTGCTGCATGCTTAGTTATCACCTACATGCCCACCTACCCCTTGTATTGTGTGGTAACCAAGTGCCCTGTTCTTACTTCACAATGATCAGAAAGCATGCAAAAGCTCAAATTTAAAATATACAAAGAGTTTCTAGCAGGGCAAAGGCAAACTACACAGACTTATACGCCAAAGTTTCACAGAAGTAAGCCAAAGCATAATACATATACCATCAATTTGGCTGAACGTACACCACTTAGAACCAAACTGTGTCAATGTAACCCTCCCTCTCTAAAATCGTCAATACTCATGCTACAAAGTTGAAATTTCCCAGTTATATGGAATATCACCTGAACTTCATGTTGACACATAAATTATACCAGTGGCATCATTATTACGCTGACATCAGCATCTATTTCTGTGAATAATGATGATCCTGGTCTAGGTCAATTTCCTTCTCTATGAAGATTTTTTTCTTAACCTGCAGGAGGTTAACATTGATACAGACACCTTGAGAGTAGAAACTTAGAAGAGTAGAAAAACGCAAAATTGCTTCGTTAAATCTTGCTGACGCCATCAATTTTACAATGCTTGGTTGATTGTTTCAGAGTTATCTTTTTTTATGCCTAGAATTTTTTGCGATGAATTGTTATTGACTTTGGCGTATTGATTTTTGTAGCTGTTGGTCTCGTCTTCAGTGTACTCTAAAATATTGAATAGTTGGACAGGTTAAGTACGGCAGGAAATAAAAATGCATCCAAATTTCAAGAAAAAATTCAAATTTTTACGACTTTTGCAGCCACTGATCGGTGGCTGAGTGACTTATTTAGCTGAATTTGGTTCAATATTTAATGCTTCCGATGCGCCTAGCGGCTTTGCCTAAAAACATGCAGGGGTGCTTGAAATAAAGCTAAAAATTGAGTAAAGATTGGTGCTAGAAATTGGTCCCAGAAACGAGACCATTCGTTCGCCACAAGCAAAGTGTTAAGATGAATCCGTCGTTTTGGTTTTGTAGCTCCTTTGACCAAATTTCAACCACGTAGTGTGAAGTCTGCCGGTAAGACTCGATATGCCTCAATAGTCATTCCGGCGACCAATATGCAACGTTCCAAGTGCTTCATTTTGATGCCAAGTTTTGGTCGTGAATGTGCCTTCTGACGCCGAAACTACGTCAAAAAGACGTCGTCGAAGATGACTCATGGTCATGACACGACGTCCTCCGACGTCTGGTCATCGACGTCGCTTACGACCTCCCAGAATGTTCCGAATACGACCTAAAAATGGCGTCATTGGCGACCATCCGACGAGGTCTTTTCACCGTCGTTTTGCCATCGTTTTGATTTTTGGGTAAAGGCATACATACCTCATTTATTCTCTCTAGACTTAGATAATTCTGCTTGGCTACATGTACTAGTTTGACACTGGTATCAAATAGTCATGCTTTTGTGGTACCATCTGTTTGGCAGATCGAATTCGTCACCTTGCAGATCTTTCCTTTTAATCAAAAAAGATCAGTATAACTATACTCCAGCTTGCACGAGTTAAACCTACATTACCTGGGCTTTCTAGCGAAGTACAGTGACTGGCGGGGGGTGGGGGGTTTGATTCCAGCCCCCTAGTGAAAACCCTTAAAGCAATATACCGGTCTAAAATGATACTTTTTCTGTTGATAGATCTTGCAAAACCATGAATACTGGTTTTTATTAGAATAAAAAAGCTTAAGTGGTTATGCTTCAATGCTGCTTCAAAGTTTCATATTTTTCACTGTTCCTGTGCTTCTCTATTCAGCTCATCACTGACGTCATCTAAGACCGTTTCTAAGGTCAATGGTTTTCCTTAGAAACTCAACATTTCAAGGCTTTGTGTAACCTTGAAAGCAACATATTGCACCTATATTTCAGATAAAACGAAATTGAGATTTACTAATAATTGCAATTAAGAGCAATTCAGCAATTAAGATGGGATAATTGCACTTGGTCAAAATTCTCCTTGACTTTGGAAGCAGATATCTCTGGAACTACAACAGCTTTTTTTCATGACATAAAAAGCTGCGGTCATGCTTGTGAAGGCTCTATTATCATGCCAAAAATGATTTTAGGCCGGTATATTGCTTTAAGGTCAAACCCTACAGCTCTATAATTTGGTATGATTATAGACTAATCGTTCCTTGTTAAAGCAGGGCATTAAGTCTGTATCTCTCTTCAAACCAAAGTTATGGGCCCTGGAATGAAGTGTAATTTTTCTGCATTTTCGATTTCTGCAAAACCACTACAAGGGTTCCAATCACCGTCCAACTTTTTGCGATTGGGAGAAAACTGCTAATGGAGAGCCTTGAAATAACGTTCTTCTGAAAGACCGATACATTTAGGGAAAAGTAGACAAAAATAGGACCTTCAGGCCTCTGCAGAAAATTTGCCGTCCAAAAAACCAGTCGGGAGGGTGGAATCCATCCCCAGTAGGGTTAAGCTACTTCAAATTTAGTCCGTCCACAAACTGTAACTTTGAAAAAATAAATTTGCACGCGGAAACAACATAATTTGCATTCAATTTTGCGGGTTTTACTGATCTCATTTGTAAGCAAATTTTACTTCACTCTTCCCTTGTTAGACCTATGTAACTTTGTTTGACATAAATACCGCTAGTTTTAGAATACATGATGCAGTAGAAAAATGATAAGATTTTATTTGTCACTTACTTTTTCTAAATATTTGTGCAAGTTTTCATACCAGCAGTTCTTGAAATCCCTGTTCTATCTCAAGTACAATTCTTGGATTGAATATGTAGATATTCTGCACCACACAAGAGCTTTACACACGACGAGTGGAGCAGTGCGAAGAAGGAATTATGCATTTGCAGTCTCTTTAATATTATATTAAGTGGATCAAATTGATACTATTAACCAAAGAATGGGGACGATCTTTAACCATTTCATGCAAAAGTTATAATGCCAGGTTAGCACGTGGTACTTTATTTTCTAATCTGCAAGTCAGTGCTGCCAGCGCTTCCCACATGGTCGCCGATCTGAGCGGATGAACAAGTAAGGAACGATCAAACTTGATCTATAGACATACATTCCAATCCTACTGACTTGCCCAGGAGAGTCCCCGTTTTAGGATCATCCTCCTGGTGTCCAGGTGAAGTAAGTAAGCCCCTGGTTTTAGACAAAATCCCTTCTACCACTTCCTTCATCGTCTTGCTCGTAGCTGATTTACTCAGCCTTTTCGGTCTTGATCATACCCCTGTGTTTTGTGATACGCAAGCAATGTCTAGACATGATTGAAATATATAGAAAAAAGCCTGAAGCAGAAATGGACAACACTTCTACCTACTATTCTAATACTAAATTAGAATGCACTGCTTTTAAAAATCCGTACAACAGAATTGCCTTTTTGTTGCATTTCTCAAACTCACGTATCGTGAAGGCTTGCATCTTGAACACGCACAACTTTGGAGTTGATTTTTTGGACTAACCTTTTCTTTTTCTGAGAAAAGTCATGGGAGTTCCATTTTCCGGCATTCTAGAAGATTCAATTTTCAAAATTCTCCTCATCAAATCCAACCATGGTCGGCCCTCGAGATGTCATTAAGTAAGCAAATTTCCCGGAATAGGGTCACGCAGGGTTGGAAAGTATATATATATATATAGACGTTATGATTTTGTCTCCATGAATAACCCTGCGGATCCTGTCGCAAATCATCAAGCACTAAGCAATGATGCCGAGAAACTATCTATCTTGCAATTAAAAGGTAGTTGAGTGAACACTTTGACTTTCATATGATCTTCTTTGGAGATGTTACCCATCATTACAGAGATGTTTGCGCCTATCCATCCCACAATGCATTTTATGATGGCGATTATTGAAAACGTATAGTTGACAGTATCATCAGGCGGTATTTGAACTTTTGGTCTCAGGCTCGACCAAGCCCGGGCTTTTTTGGCCTTCCCAAACCCGGGGGGGGGGGGGATCCGTTGGACGCAACCCCCGTAATTTTCTATATAATGGTCCTGTGACCATAAAACTTGGCACACATATTCTCCATTCTATTCTGCACATGATGACGTAAAAAGTT
>JAOBRC010608231.1:0-10900 GCA_027575255.1 Scolionema suvaense
GATGTGAACAGAGACAGGTATAAACAAGCGGTTTTCGCTGCGTAATCAGAAATTTTGTCTATTTACAGGCTTCTCTACATATGTACAAACACAAAATGCCATGCGTTTAGCGGTGAAATGCCTTCGAAGTCATGGCACGCCGTGCGGGTCACAGGGAAAAAAAAGTGTTTTTTATGACCCGCCAGGCGGGTCACAGGGACTGAAAGGGTTAATAAGGCGGTACAGCAGGAAAATTCATAAATTTTTCACATTCTCCAACACCTGTAACTTGTTAGGCACCCCACATCCACAAACAATATGGTTTACGCTTGAGCGTATAAACTCCTTTCTATCCCAAGACATAAGCAAGTAATGCATATGAGTATGCACAAATTTTCTATGTCATATTAAGCCTAGTTCCCATTGCGGCGTACAGCTTGGCTTGGCTAGTTGAGAAGGCTTGGCTCGGCTATGGTGAGGCGGTTCCCATGGCTGGATAAGCGTTGTTATTTGCCGCTTGATTGACGTTTGGTTCTTAACTTTAAATTTGATTTCCCACGTGGGCGTTCTCAAAAATAGCGGATGTGAAGCAGATGAGCAGTCATCAGGGATTAGTATGTTCATTACAACACAGTATATATGGTTTAAGAGGGCAAATTGTACCAGAGTACTTAAGAAAACAATAAAACTCAACAAGCCTGGTCGTTAAAAAATGAATAATTTTTCAATCTCGTCGACAAGCTTTACACCGCTAGCCGTCAATCAACAGTAGTCAACGAATCCAGTTCCCATTGTGTTGCAAAGCTTATCTACCTGGCAAGCCGATACCAAGCTGAGGCTTACACTGCAATGGGAACCAGGCTCTACAATCCTATTGGCTGCTACTGCAGATAAACTCATGGTGCTGATACATGTCATATTGTTGATCAGGCTTTGAAAGGTTAAAAGAGCGATCACTCTCTCTCGCCTTCACACCCTCCTAAAATGTTTGAGGAGAGCTGCCACTGCTCGCCTAGAATCCACATTAGAGCCTTATACACTTACAATGACATGAGGTGTTATCGTTTATCACCATTTATCTGGAGGAGAGCTATACCACTCTCCTGACAAATAATTCATTTCAACATCTAGTTGATGCTTAGTAAGTATGCACTTTTGAATGAAACTCTTCAAGCTTATTGATCTTGGCATGCTGCTTAAGTGTGCCATACACTGTGTGTGATTGGTTGCAGACAGGTCTTCTTGGCTTCTGATTGCAAAACATTGATTTACACACTTTTTTTATGAGCATTACTCTTATAAGCAAACAGAAGCTGGGAACCTTGAAAAATTAACCATAAGCATAGCATATCTCAAGCCCCAGAAACTTTGAATTGCATTCCTTGAGCCCGGTAAACTATGTCCACCATATTTCCTGGCCTGGACACATTCTGACAAACTGGGCATGACAATTTATTTATGCTTCTTCTAAAAACGAAGCTGCAAACCTAGATATAACCAAACGTGCTCCCCAGAAAATTTGGTGTTCAAAAAGATGGCCTTCCAAGCCGTTATAAATTTGGGGTTAAATGAACAAGCATACTACTTAGCATACTTTGAGGCTCAAATCGGAAAGAATATAAGCATATTGAGCCTCAGTAAAATTTACACAATGCTTATAATAAAAGGAGTATATCATAATACACGATACCCCCTCATTTGGTTATTCGGCACTTGGGGTAAAGAGACTGTAAAAATTTGACTGAAAAGTATCACTTTGATTCATACAGTTTCGCTATATTAGAGTAATTATTTGTTTGCACACTGGCATATACTATTTGAGGAAAAATTGCTTGGCACTCAGTATAAAAATTTAGCATGTCTGTTAGATACCTTACATACCAACATTGCCCACTGAACACTTTCAATACTGATATAGTTGTGTGTTTATATTGGGAAGTGTGCTTGTTTGTAATCAGTTGTTAGTCGTACAAGAAGAGTGAGGATAACGTATTAGTGAGTTTTGGATTGCTATCCTGGTATAGATTACTCATACCGAGGACCTTATTCACATAGAGGTTAACACAAGTTACTGAGGCGTATCAAGTAAATCATCGGCTGCATAATCGATTGTATAGCCTGGTTTTCACTGATTGTAAGCAATTGTAAGATCGTCGTAAGATAGCAGGAAAAGCTTTCAGACGCATTGTTCCTCCAGTTACGATGCAGATCTTTATCTCATCGTAGCAAGGAAAAACTTTTTCCCTCCTTACGATGAGATAAAGATCGCCATCATAACTTGTCGAACAAAGACACTAGCCATCGTAGACATGTGCGATAAGCATCTTACGATTGGCTTACGATCAATGAAAACCAGGCTTATGACATTGAAGTGTTTAGTAAGTGGTCTTCGCAAAGCAAAACTTTCTTGCACATGTTCCCAGAAGGTCAAAAACTTTGGTTTTGCATTTTCTACTGTCTATTTTTGTGATGCCATACCTGGTGCAAGCGGCATTCTATGGCTTAATCTTCTCCTCAAATTATTTCTCTTTTCTTCCTAATAAACCAATTCATTTCACCCATTTTTCCTGCTGTACCACCTCAAAAATTCAGATCACAATTTCACAAACGACTGCAAACAGAGACATCTTTGGAACCACTAAACTTCAGTAAGATTAAATTTCGGATGGTTTACTTTAGGCCTGGATTCCACCCCCTGCTAACTTTTGTAATAAAGGTGCTACACCCACAAAACTTGGTAGAGACAAAGAAGAACATCTTATAACACTATTTCAGGACTAAAAATGTCCTTGGTGTATTGCATTTGGATGCTACAAGTGATCATTGACAGGGTACTTTTCAGTGCAGAAACACGTTTTGTGGGCAGTCCTATGGGAAATTCTCTAACAGCTGCCAGGAAAAAATTTGTATCTCGAGAACCAGAGCATAGATATTAATACCAAATTTGTTTTAAATGAAAGCTAGATAAATTTGTGGAAAAGTCAACAAAAGCCAAGCCCTTCGGGCATGCCAAAAAATTTTCATACGAGAAAAACATGCAGGGGGTGGATTCCACCCCTCCCCCCATACCCTGTAGGGTTAAGATGGGGCAGCGGCTGCCCATACGACCAAGACGTGGTATACTTGAAAGGCAGTCAAATGGCTTTCTTGAACAGGCCTGTAAATAGTGCCGGACATAGGACCTTTGTCTGACATGACCTTGCAATATTGCCGAAATGTCCGGTATAATGCCCTTCATGCCTGTCAAAATTGTCTAGCATGCTAAATTCTCACTCCCTTCTGATTTCTTGTATACAATTAGAATTTCTGGCGTAATACAGTAAGTTTTGCACAAAAAGAAAAGAGACTGATGGTAACAAAACCTAAGAAGAACAAGTTTAGAAACATTCCCTAAAGGTTCTGATAAGTATTATTTGTTCTTATTCATCTAGGAGCCCTAAGACATCAAAATCATGTCTTAATGCCTGACAAATATCCATCCTACGCCTAACATTTCTGTCTGGCACTTAGAAAGCATTATTTACAGACCTGTTGAATAGAACTTTTTAGCTTTATTAAGAGTGGGAGTTCAGACAAACAAAGCAACCTGCACCACAATGCAATATAGTAACTACTGAATCTTCCTAAAGGGAAACTAAGGTCAAAAATGAAATGTTAGTGGACGGCAGAGCTCAAATACAGGGTTCGGCCCAGGATTTTGTAAGTGCTGGGTGAATTACAGTACGCAGTACAGCCACTCTCCTTTAAGCTCTGGGTTTCAAGCGAAGCCCTAAAAGTTTAAAACTTCAAGTTCATTTCAGGCTGAAAATAACTTAAAATTGAATCTGCCTAGCATAATTTCAAACAAAGTCATGCTTCTGATAAAGTCAGGAGAATTCAGCGCAGATTACGTTCTTTTTGATAAGAGCTTAAGATCCCCTGTCAACATGTCAGATTGATTAAAAACGCTGAAGAACTTCATGGAGTGGTGGGAGGTTATGACGAGTAGTGGGCCCAGTGCCGTCCACCGCACACAGACCCCAGCAAATATGACATGCAGTTTTTATTTCAAGACAAAAGCTGCAATAGTTCTGGATATATCGAGGTCTAAAGTTCAGCAGCTAGCATCTTGCCACTAATTATGCATGATATCATGTGGGTACAACTCAGATTATCCAAACTTCATACCCAAAATACTCAGGACCAAATTGCAGCGAAGGAGTGACTCTTCCATTTTTTAACAAAAGGTGATGATATGTAGCGAGCCCATTTGAAAAAATAAACTTAGCAATTGGGTAACTAATAAAATAGCGATGCTTAGCAACGTACCCATATCCCATCATCAAAAATCAAGATGGTACTAGCCGCTGGACTTCAGAACAGGATATCTCCAAAAATTACATAAGCTTTGATCATAAAATAAAAACTGGAAGTCATGTTTTACTGTACTCTATCACAAATTTCTGTCTCTATCAAGGCATCACTAAGGGTTTGGTATAGTACTAGGTACTGCAATGTGCAATAGGTAGCCCGCTAGGTTGATAATGTGAACATGAATCAACCTAGACTGATTGCACTTGTCCCATATGACCGCTCCATTACGCGGGCAGATCATCGGACGGACAAGTTTTCCTTAATTAGAGGCGTGAGGTAGAACCATGGGGAAGAGGGTAAAAAACCATTCTCCTTTCGATGGGGAGGAGGGGTGGACTAGGTACAAATATAAATAGGGGATACCAGGGGTCAAAATAAGGGAATTTGGAGCATCCAGACGGTTCATGCTCAATGTGTTTGCAATAGAGGTTTACCAATAAAGACTTAAATGACACAGGTGTCAAAGCGGCAACCACCCGGATGTTTAAGAGAATTTGTCCCCATTAGCATCCGGAGGTTTTGAATTTTCATCCGGAAATGTCCTGCTGCTGGACCTTAATTTGACCCCTGGATACTGTACATATGACAAAAACTGAAAACCTCCACACACTATGAGAAAGGAAAGGTTTTCTTAGGATTCTTTTGTTTTAATCCATGAAATTCAGGAGATTATATTTGATAGTCAACAACAAGATGGAATGGAGATAAGGCCAGAATTATCTGCAGAAATAATATTCGAAGCATAGAAGTATATTTTCAGGACTTACTTCCATCAGCTTCATCTACATCATCTGCCTCTCCATTTTCAACACTGTTTGATACAGGTGCTTGTTCACCATCAATGCCATTCACTTCTGCAACTCCATTTGAGGTTCCTTTTCAGAGAGAAAATCATTTAAATCGTAAGAAGGTTGATGTTTGAAAACAAAACTGAATGTGATAACACAACAAAATCGTGAATCTTAGTACAAAGGTTTCCTTCACACATGACTACCCTACTGGCAGCTTTCACTATCTATGTCTTTAAAGACGAAACTGAAGCTGTTCCATAAGAGAAAAGGAGAACAAAATAGCTAGCCGCAGAAGAAATATTTATAGGTGATTTTCTAACTGGGGTACAAATAAGATTTTGGGCTGTCTTCTAAAACATTAGCAGCTCGTTAGCACTTGTAAACGGAGAAAGAAGACTATAGCTTGGGCTCTAGTGGGGGCCCAAGCATGGTCTAAATCTGCATGGTGCCCAGACTCTTTTGACCCAGTACGATGGCCAATGCATGGCTCACCCAGTGATCTTTAGGTTGGGGGATGTGCCTGTGACTGCCTTAAGCCAGGGCCAATACATGGCTCGCCTAGTGATCTTTTCTAAGCACCTAAGAGAGAAAGTGCCTGAGGAATTGGCTGTATCTTGCACAAGGACCATGAGTGATCTCCCTGAGAGTGAACTGTAACTATCACAAATTGAAACCAGGCACACTCTATGACCTACTTATGGCTAGGCACATCTCAGTAAACAGACCTGTGAAATAGAAACTACATAACTAGAGAAGTGCGGGCAGGTGCAGCGGCCTTCCCCCTCCTGCATAACGTATTCAATCCTGAGAGATTAGTGAGACCATGCCTAGACCCCTTTCTTTTCTTGAAACCAACATCCAGGAATGCTTGTGATACAGCCTCTAGCATGAGTGGCTACCCTCGACTCCAATATATTAGACTACCGTCTACAGCACACAATTGTTTGACTACCGTCAACAGCACACAACTGCCTTGACTAACGTCAAAAGCACAAAGACATTTGATTGCCGTCAAAAAGCATGAAAATTTGAGTAAGTCAACTACCCTAAGGTAATTAATTTTTGTGGAATTAATTTTTGCGGAACTATTTTTTGCGACAGAGGGAGCCAATCCGAAATATTTTTCGGAACTAATTTTTGCGAATTGTGTAGTTAGGACAGGCGTTAGTGAACATGAAAGGCCTGAAACAGTGTTCATATTTACCTGTCTTCCCTTCTTTTTTTTTGTTTTTCTGAATTTTGATTGCTTTTGCAGAACAAATTTTTGCGAATGACAGATTTGAAAAGTACACAAATTCGCAAAAATTAATTCCGCAAAAATTAATTACCTTAGTGTACAAGAATAAAATAGAAATACTACATACATGGGCTGGGACGCAACGATGGCAACTACTAGCGCTGAGGTGGCAACCAACATAGTGTGCTGTGCAAGGGGGCGGGTGAGTGGGTGACTTTGTGCCAAGGTATGATATAACTAACTGCCTACAGCGGAAGAAGTGGTTGCTTATATAGGGTTGTTACATGAAGAATGAAACATGTGCACGTATAGGCTTGAGCAAGGCACAAGGGAAAACGTCTACGCACTAACCTGCATTAATAGCGTGCCACCCTTAATGGCAATGCATCACGGCTGTTTCAAACGCCACATTCCGAATCGCAAGTCGAGAGTTGAGCAAAATATTGTGCCAAAACATGCCAAAAGAATATGTCATGCTATCGGGGATAAATCGGCTAAAATTATTATTTTTACAAAATTTCTTTTTTTTTTCCTGAAAGTTGAATAATCCTGCTAGATAAGCATTTTAATCTTTCGGTGATATTGAGAGCTGTTACGCCAGAATAAGGCCGTCGTTAAAAAAATGTCTCTTTCCCGCTACGCGCCCGGTCCTATTTCACACACACAAAAAAAGTTTTCCAACCAAAGGAAGCTCCCGAAACAAGATTTTTCTCTTTTTTTGTCATTTAATTTCCACAAACTTTCACATCTGCATGTTCTTCCCTGGCACGTGAACTGCTGCCTGCGTCAAATGCTGGCCAGAATCTGCAACACGAAACTCATAGAAGCACCCCATATGTTCCACGCGTCGTACCCGTCGCGACCTAGAATTGTACTGGATGCTGCTTCTCCGAACTCATTCATTGTGTCATTGCACTGCATTGGTATCTGATCTACTTATCACTCGCTGATTGTGCGTATGAATTTGCACGGGACAAGCCGTGGACGCTAACCCTGCGATTGTCATTCTGGTAAACAGCTTGGATCGTTTGATGGTCATTGAGGTAAAGTTGTTGTTCTGTTTTCTTGTTCTGGTTTTAATTACTTAGGTCCAAGTGTATCGATAGAATTTCTGACGTGCCAATCGAAGTCTGCCCTTGAAATTCTTTGTGTTCCATCAAATGTTTCGTAGTATTGTAATCACAACGATATGCAAGCACGTGAGGAAACTGTGAGTGAAGAGTAAGTTATTTCTTTTATCATCACAGCTTTATTGACAAAAAGGCCTATTAGAAAGGCCTTCTTTTTACACAAACGTTGGCATTTAGTTCTCCCACGATATCCTCAACAGCTCTCCAGCTCCAGCAAGTTGAGCAAAATTTAGTATGTCCTTTTTCATCTCATAAAATGCAAGGCTCTCCTATTTTTTGACCGATTCATGGCCAAGCCCATTCGATGCTTTCATACATAAAAACGTTTTCTAGTTCGGGCCGTGTCTTGCGATGTTCAGAAACGTCCGTGCGCAAACGTTTATCTCGCAAATTTTTTTCAAACACAATCTCTTGAGAAAGGATGTCTGGATAAGTCTAATGTTCATTTTCTTTTAATTTTCACAGCCTCATCGCAACATTTCCTTCCTTTCGTGAAAATTATCGCCCGTATTTTTTGTGATTAACAAATTTGCGCAAGTTTATCCAAAGTTCGATCGCTGGAACAGGAGACATCCAGCGTGGTAAGTTATGTCGAATGTGTATCAGTTCCACATTTTAAACCTCCGTGAACATGTGAAATCCTTGTTCACGCGATTTACAATGCTACATATACTGTAAGAAGCTAAGTTTCTACTGGTAAGTTCGTCCACAATGACTCTGCAATAATGGTGGACGCATTGCACAGAGGTGGCAGAGAAAAGAGCTGACTCAAGGCTCGCAAAGATCTAGCTAAACGGCGCCTGGCCGCTATCGGTTTAAGAGAAGATAAAAGTGTACTGGCTTTGATCGCTAGTTGTTGCAGTAAAGCCCTAGACTAGAAATAGTCGCTTCTAAATCATAAAAGGTTCACAAAATTATCAAGTCAACTCTTCCATTACCCATGTGCAGACTGCAGTTGTGTATCAGATGGGAGTCCTAGCGTGATGAATGTGTTGGAGTTAGAAGGGACTATACTAGTCTAACTCAACTCGTAATCAGGCCTTTCCCTGCGACGCGTGCAAACTATCACTACAAGCGCTATTCTTAGTCAGTCATTGCGCAGGCAGATTCCTCATGCAGCAGAAAATCGTGTGGGTAAAAATTGTAGTTGCTAACGGTGTAAATCTCAGATTTCCAACTCCACATATACGTGAAGTAAGCACATCGATTCAAGAAGGCTCACGTAAGGCATCTAGAATTAGTGCACAAGTTTCAGAAGACCAACTCGCTCCACTAGTGACTTGCACTGCAGTCACTGCAGGGAGTGGAGACTACGAACAGGGAACCCTGGTAGAGCTACATCTTGTTGCACAATGCCCTGTCCAAGGTTGCTCATACCACTAAGCATGCATAGGCACATCCATGTAGTCTCAACACATAGTGGGCCTTTCTGAAGACTAACTCATTGATGCAGTACTGCAGTGCATTTACTATTGATCCCGTGTCAAGTGCATTTGAAAATCTTTCTCAAGAAACCGTGAATCATAATGCCTTATTTGGAAATTTCATAATGGGGCCAGTTTCATGGCTATGATGGTGGAGGAGCAACACTGAAGAACACCACTAGAATTGCATGCCTGGTTGCGGTTCCAGGATATGAAGCATCCCCCTTGCTGCAGGGAAAAATTTGGTCGCCCGGGCACTGCAGCCATAGTGCTAGTTACGTGCGCGATAAATAGTGCAGGCATAAGAATACTACCGGAGAAACCTACATAATAGGATTGCAAGCGTTTAATTTTATGGAGTAGGTGGCCTTTTCATTCCTCCATCCAGTCCTTTTTATCAGCATGATCACCTCCCGTAAGTTTGCTGCCATCAATGTTTCACAGCAGTGTGGTGTAACCCATGTAAACAAACTTCCAAAGCCACTGACTGAGAATAATTACATCCTAGATTCTCATCAGCTTGGACACAAAGGCATTCAATGGTATATCAAGGCAAGAAAAAATTGGAGTCAGGTTAAGTGCGTGCAGACCGATTTCATCCGTCACAGGCGTCTTTAGGGTAAAACATTTTGCCTAACTTGTATTTTCAAGTCCAAAAGTTAGGGGTTGCAGCTATTGCCACCATTTTGGGTACTGGGTCCAAGTCTGAAATTTTCGAAAGTTGGGTGCCAAAGACTACTGCTATTCCATGTCATGTTGCTTTCACAGAACGTAAATATAATATGCTTTCATTCAGAATTTGATGCATTTGTAAACCATGCGTAGCTAAAATGTCATTTTTGACTTGTGATTCACTTGAAACAGCTATGGCACGATCCCCTCCCCCTTTGCGGCCAATGTCCACTCACTAAGGAGGCTCAAAATTAATTGTCGATGACCCCAACATTGCCGAGTTTTCTTTTCCTCTGCAAGGTTATAAGTGCCAGAAGCTCCAGTATAGAGGAATGAACACTTTGGTCCTAGGGTACGCTAAGTAGGCCTTAACTACGGAACAAATCTCTGAGCTAATTTCCACTCCAATCAAACCCTAGTAAGTTAACCCTTTCACTGCCGAGAGTTTTTCCTTTAGGTTCCCAAGCACCAGCAGAGCGGGTGGTACAGTCAGACGCAATAATCTCAGCAATAACCGTGTTGGGCAGCATTCTCCATCTGGTGTATGAAATCTTAAGACATCTACGCAACCGGCACTGAAAATCGCGTCGAGAAATGCCGCCGGCTGTCGAGAAATGGCGCTTTGAAGTTCGACGACCGTCATCCCGATTGAAAATCTCCATAGGGATTTTTGGCTAATTTTGGACTTTATTTGAGAAATTTAAATGCTTTGTATTTATTTCTAGAACTGGCGCTGTTATGCACTTACTGTCTACGTGCCATACAATGTTTTTTTAGGTATTTTCATTGTGATCTGTTGCTTGCGGAGGGTTGCCAGCCAAAATGAAATGCTGAATTCCAGGGTTTCTCAGGGTATTTTCACCGATTTTCCAGGGCTTAGACCACTCAAATTCCAGGGTTTTCCAGGGCGAATTTAAAAAAATGAGCAATTTCCCAGGGTTTCCCAGGATTTCGGAGCACCACAACTGAGAAACATAAACACACCCTATGTCAAACCCAGCCAGTAATCGCACGTTATTAAAGAAGGGGCACCCCTAGCCACCCCTAACCACCCTTGAACCACCCCTATCCCAGGCCTGAACTACCCTTGGATCTGGCTTAATGGAATTTGCGAACTTTTCGCAAAAAAAGTTCGAAAAAGTTCCCATTCGAAAATTCTGTTTATAGCATGGTATAAGTAAAAAAGATAATTTTCATAAAGGTATATAACTTTGAAATTGCTCAGAGCTTTTTTACGATGGCCCTGAAGGCTCACACTTCACGCACACCCAAAAAGTTCACGCACACTCAAAAAGTTCACACACATTTTTCAAA
>JAOBRC010608342.1:0-10900 GCA_027575255.1 Scolionema suvaense
AGAATAATCCTTGTACTGCCATAGTATCTTAGCTGAAATCAAATAATGGGAAAGAACTCATTAGGCTGTGCTCCACAATAATATAGTAAAAAGGACCTGCAAAAACTCAGGGAAACCCGGGAATTTTATTGTTAGAACCCTGTCTGCACCCTGTCCCTGTTTAACTTTCTGCCTTGAGCATTGTCACTCATGACTGTTGTTGTGTGTGTTGTTCATCCTTCATGTGTAATTCACTCAAAGTAGAAAAAGCCTGATTTGCTTTAAGGGTCCTCTTGCCTCAGATACAATTTGAGTTAACCGCAAGAATGGAATTGTTTTCCTGCCAGTATTTTGGGTATGAAATATTTCAGTTCCAAATGCTTGTGATACGAAGATTTAACTTGTGTGCAGTTTTCATGGATTTCTCATGGAAGCGTAAACATGAAATGAACCTGATCTCACGATAAAAGGTTCAGTAAGGTTGAGCTCTTCTTACTCATGATCAATGTCTCTGAATATCTGATAACTGAAAGGAAATTACGAAAGCGTTTAATTTTGTATGAATGGATACGGTCAATCATCAGTGTGGAACAGCACGGGTCATAATTTGAAAGCTAGGGGCAAACCTCGTATATAACTGATTTTATCACGATCGATATCACAGTTGTATAGAGTGTTTGGTGTGCCCGCTTTTTTTTGGAAAGGTAACCATGAGATTCCACTTGGATTATCTCTACTACCTGAAAATCTGCAGTAAACCATTAATAGGTCAGGTAAAAGATGCTCAAATTTTGGTGCTTCCAGGACCTAAGAGCTCTACCAGGTGTAGAAAATTTAAAGTGGGACTTGAGAACAGCAGGAAGCATTTCATTTTCCTGTCATAAAAGAATATGTGATTCTTTGATTTAATGGGATCATTTTGTATTCAGCAACCGAAGGAGATATCCCAGCATGATATTAAGCAAAAACATAGCCCAGAGAGCTTTCTTCACTATTACCTAGTTTCAATAGTCCGGTTTTTGCAGCAAATCACCTGAACAAAGCCGTGAGAGAGGTGCGCGTGGAAAACGCTATAATAAAGGGATCTTAGAGGTGCACATGGAAAACGCTATAATAAAGGTATCATAGGGTATTTGGTGGTACATCGGATGCGACTTGGAATAAATGCCAATTTGAACTTCTCTGATAGTCCATTGATGTGGTGGGTCCAGCTCAGGGTTGAGTCCATCATTATCCCTAGATGCCTCTTTTCCCTTTGATAATCAGCCTGTGGTTGTTTAGTTTGATTTTAGATTTAATGCTGAAGAATTCAGACTTTTTGGAACTTAATGATAAATGTTTTGCACATGGTCACTCCAATATATTGCACATCTCTGCTAATATGGTCTTATGCTTATCAGAAAATACTTAGGCTAGTACTCCCATTCTGCGTTTGTTTAAGACTACCCCAGTCTGAATTCTGAGGGAGTGTTCAGTATAATGGCATGCAAAACTCAACTCGTTGCTTTTCCTGATGTGGCCTGCGATCTATGTAAAATGTCTCATGACGCAGTGTGTAGTGCAAGCTATACCTACCTAACGTTGAACTTGCTTCCTCACACACTGTCTATCCTCATTCAAGCTGACTGGAGAAGATCTGCAGATGAGACTTATTATCAAGCCAAAAAAAAGGCTGAATCTCCTGTTGTTGAAAACGACTACAGCTAGTTGTAAAATCGATTAGCTTATCTCTGCCCATCCGTTGTCTGTGTATATTTTCGTATCACTCCCCACTGTTTCTGAATGCCCAGTCTCAGTAATCGATTGAGAACACATGGTCAGGTTTATCACTTTCTTCGAGTTAGGAAACAGCTCATTTTCACCTAAATCCTTTCTATGAATGTTTCATACGCTTTTTACGTGCATAGAGACTGAATTGTTCTGTAAGAAGGAAACATGTTCTATTGTATTTTTCGTTGGGGATTATAAAGCTGCAAGTCTTTGTCAAGCTTTTTGTGATCTCATAAATGATGTATGTGGTTGGGGGTGGACATTTTATTATTTATTGATGCAAAGGTTCAGTTGGTGACTTCAGTAATCGACTGAAAGTTACAGAACCAAAGTGTTTTACCTGTTGTCTTGTCTGATGGATGGGGCGTTACCAGACAATGTCTTTTCTGAACACGATAAAATCCTAAAGGGTTTATACTAAGTGCAGAAGTGAAGTAATTCCAAATAGATGTATCACAATATCTGGTATTCATCAGATCATATAAGATGCAGAGACAACTAACAATATCAGCCAAATTTTCAACCTTCTTGCAAGGCCGTTGTCATGGTCATTTTTTTTTACTGGTTTGAACAAATGTTTTAAGATCATTTCTCCATCAATGAGGATGCGGTTCGATTTGGCCTGTGCTACTGGTTGTTGAAGCCTGCACAGACTTCATAGTGACCCTAGAACAATGCCATACAGAAGCTTTCATTCAGCTCAGACAGTCCAGCTGTCCATTTTCTCGACGCCAGGTTCCAATTCGTTTGAGAAAACTGTTTGAATGGGACTATAGTGCAAGTATTCAATAATTTACGGACAGCTATTGATTATACTTTTTGCACGTGACTAAGGATTAGTAGAATGCTTGTGGAAAACTCTTTTTCATTTGTTATTCCTTTGTTTGTCAATTTTTCTTTGGGCTCCTCAGGACTGAGGGTCTAGTCTTAATGTATCTGGTTAGGAAGTTTTTCAAATCCTTCAAGCTATATTCTGCTGATCTATCTTGTTGAGTTTCAGTCCTTCCACCTGCCTCTCAAACTTTACCACTGAAACGTGTCCATTAGGATGCATTTACTTTGTCCATTTATGCCTTAAAAGACCCAGAATGCGAGCCACACTCAAAAACCGGATTCCCTGTTCACACAGAATCAAGGTGCATTTCGAAGATTTTTTGCTTGTGCATAAATCAATTACTCAAATCTTTGGGAAAACCTACGTTAGCTGCTGATAGGATTGATTAAGTGCCGTGGGAGACTCATCATCCTCTTGTGGCTATCCCCACCCTTCGAATAATAACAAAAAAAAAACAGCTGCCTTTTTAGCTAGTCATTTTTAACTGGCTTCCAGCTCCCAAAAATTGTTGCATCAATGAGGAGAGTAGTCAAACTGTGTAGCCACACCTTAAAAGTGAAAAATGATGAGCACTGATCTCATTGCTTTTGAAGAGGGCTAATGTTACCATTAATTACTCTATTTCACCCCTTACTTAGTTGCCTCCCTTGTAGCTAGTATGTTTTTTTATGTCATAACATGTATGCTTTCCCGCTGGAACGAAAGTTGCTGCAAAATGAGCGGTGAAGCAAATTTTTTCTCTTTGGTGCATGCGCAGTAACTGTAATGTTCACTGCATGTGTTCATCTTGGCGAAAAAAAGAATTGCATCCCATTCAACCCTTTTGAAGCGAAATTTTTCTCCACAAGCTTCTCTTCAGCACAACATTCACTCAAGTAGAAATTCGGCTTTACTCTTTGAATTGATTATGTAGTACTGCTCAAGTAGAATCCTTTATCAGACATGGAAAAGAAGACCGCAAGTGGACTGACGAAAACACATGTCGCCAAGTACTGAGCCGCAAAATGTAGTTTTCATGTATGACATACAAGATGGTGCTAGCACAACTAAATCTGCTGACTCACTGTTATTTTCCTTTGTAGAGTCACTCTATATGCCTTGATTTTAATTGGTTATTATTTTCCATATTCATCAGGAAGCATAAGTGCTGCAAAACATTCAAATATTGAAAGTGATTTTTCAGACTTCGTCGTGCAACTCTGCTGTTGTTGCTTTCAAGGAAGTATACTAGCAAAGATGTTCAGTGTAGAGTTAATGTGCTTACTTCTGAGATGATTAACAAGAAGAACATGATCTTTAATTTATTACCGGCAATGTATCATCTAGACACTGTTGTGATCAGTTCAAGACTTTGTGTATGTGTAAAGAAAGTTCCTCTCAATTTTGTGCTGATTGTTGATGAGTATATAGCCTATGACAGAAAACTAAATGAAACAAATTTTGTTATTAGTCTTATAAAGGTCTTCAACACAATTAGGGAATAGGTTGACATTTACTAAACTTTAAGGTTTATTACCGCTGCTGTCGCTGGTTGCTGCTATCACGTATCCATCTTCTGGCTATCAGACGCCATTTTCCGTGTTGATCTATTTTCCAATTTTTAACTTTGAGGTGTTTTCTTCTCAGAAGTTGACTTATTGAATGTCTCTGCTGAAATGCATTTAAAACCATGTTTTTATTGAAAAGATGTCTGCGGTCGTTATATTCAATTTAATTATTCAATATTCAAAAAAGACCTACTTGCTCATGATCTGATAATTAACTTCATTTATGTTTTAATAATTGATCTCCGTGTGTCTTTCCTGTTTCAATTTTACTTTTTGTTGTGAAGTATCGCTGTTCATTTTTTGAACGGCTTTCATATTTAATCATGTTTGACATATCTGATGTGTGTGTAAACTATTTGTAATGTTTCTTATATCCTCTTTAGGATTTGACTTTGATATTGAAATACAGACGTTTACTGTTTCCTAACTGAACTACAACATTCTGTAGCCTATAAGAAAATAGTTAGCCACAAGAACATTGAGTGATGCTAAGGGGCTGACTCTTACGGAGCTGAGTAAAAACAGTTTTTTTTGAGTCTATTTTCTGAAAAGAGACTGTGCTAGTCAGTATTTATAAATAAGAATTTTTGCTGCTCTAAGTGCGGCATAACGGATGAAGCAGCAACTCTCATTTATTATTCTGCAAGTTATTTGAATCTGGTATAAACCCTTTTTGAATGAACAGAACAACTTGAAGAAATATTTTAGCTCTAAATATTTTATTGGAAAGATACATATGTGTATTTAATGTATCAAAAACAGAGCATATGTTCTATTCTCAAATTTTCTTTCTAAAAATCTGTTAGTCATCATGTTTCCTATTCAAACAGCATCAATTACCTGTTGTATTGCTCTACAATCCGTGTTAATGCCACAAAAGTACTGCTAGGCAGTTCAGAAACAGAAACTTTCTAAGTTAAACTAGTTGATAGCAAATCTCTGAAACACTTTTGGCCTTCTTCTGTAACAAATCTATCAACACTGCCGAATAAGATCATCCATACCATCGGTAATCCTCATGCTTCTTTGCCTTTGCCAAAATTTAAGTCCTCGGAGCATCTGTGCTTGCTACTTATTCAAGGTTAATGTCCACAGGGGTTCTTACTTCTGCAGCTTTGCCTGTGGCACCCTGTGGTATGAATGTGGCTCCCTTGTATCGTTGCTGCAGTTCAATTATTTATTAGGTCACAGACTTTACCTCCTGAGTCTTCTTCTTGTACATACCATGAATGTTACAGAGCTTGTTCGAGATTTATACATGTCACAGAAGCTTGCTATTTAAGCCTGTTTGTAAGGTATTCCTCTTGTTATTCATCCCAGCCCATTTAATAGCGTGGATCCTTAATATTGAATTATCTGAAACATAATCAGGGCGTAATCTAGCTAAACAGGGCATGCCTCTGGAAAATCACTGAAAGGGCACCTACAGAAATAATATGAAGTCTGCAGGTGTGCTTAGTTCATACTTATAGGGCATAGCTTGATAAATTGGCCTTTGATTTTTGTCCGGAGGGAAAAATCATTACAGCTAGCCATTAAAATCAGGGGTTTCATTATCATAGAACCGTCTAGTTCAGAGAAAAATGGCATCATTTTTCGAAAAGGCACTCTGGTTGCCTCCAATTATTGGGCTAAAATAAGGCCTAATAGTGTTAGCTATCAACGGCATTAGTACAACAAAATTTTTTCCTGCGTCTTTTAAGTTCTTTTTCAAGGATTGGCAGGGTAAGGAAATGAAGTGTAGATAGCAAATCAGCTTATGGAGTCTTCCTGAAGCTGAATATTCTCACATGTGTGAAGAGATACGTATTGTACTTGCTTTTGGCTAGGGAATTTTAAAACAATCCTTTCTCAGTTCATTTGCTTTAGTTGTGCTTATTAGCATCCTTCATCAATTTTAGATGGTGCATATGGAAATTTCGCACACTATGTTCAAAGATGCCCTCTGTGATACCTTTCCTAGAGTGCTGGAGAGACGTATCATAAGCCCAAGATCATACATAGTAATAAGCTTACCATTTTTTATGCATATCGCTGTAGCTGGACAGCCAAATAAAAATTAGATGTCCATTCTCTTGCAGCAATTCAGTGGCAGGCATTGCGATTACGCATGGTCCTTGGTCTTTCTTGTCTTTCTGCATTTTTATTTTTTCGGCCTTTTCCAGACTTGGTTGTTGCTTTGCTGATGCTTACCTTTCTGAAAGATTTGAGCTTCATGTTGCTTACAAGATGTTGCATATTAAAGAAAGAGCGTGTAGACTGCGCAATGATAAAACTTAAGTTTGGCGTCAGTTTTTACGATTACTGTCATAGCCCTGGACATTTTGTACAGTCTTTTCCATATATTTAGTTGTAAATAATAGAGGTGTGTTTTTTTTTTTCTTTAGTCGAGTTTGAGACTTCTTTGGAAAAATTCTTGTAGCTCTACGAAACTAAATCAGATGAATCCTGTTCAATTTGATGATTGGAAACAACCTACAATGCCCAGTTTTGCCATGTGCTGTAGAAATGCTAGTCATTTGGGTTGCTTTTCGTTGTCACCCATAATATTTGAATTATAAGGAACCTTGCTGAGTTATTCACAATTTAAACCTGTGCTGTGCGCCGTTTATGAATCTATGAGCCATTTTTCACCGATTTTGATCCTTTCCCTGAGATAGCTTGTGAAAGGGTTAACTTTGTTGGCACCTGCTCTAACTGCTCCTAGATATCCACGTTGCAGTCCCAATTTGATTAAAGGCCACAAAGAATGCATGCCTAATATTTTGTACCACAGAATGGGAACAAAGCCTTGTTTGTGCCAATAGTTTTGGCCACGGTTGTAATTATGAAGGTAGCATGGGTAGAACTGTGCAAATAGACACACCATAAAGTTGTTGAGATTCTTCATTTGTAGACAAAAGAAACTTGTTGTTTGCATGTTTTTGTTATTGACCTTTTGTGGAATTCTGCCGTACCTTGGCGATGAATCGTTTCTACGAAACAAAGTGTATTAATCCTTTTAATATTCTTTTTTGTGCAGGTCGTGAATTTTGTGATGTGTCGTACTCGTCATCCCAAACCAATCTTTTGCTGACTGCATACGGACCAAGTCAAGTTCTGGTAATAATGATTTTAGCTGATTACAATAGATTCCTCTGATTATGTCCTCTCTTTTTTCTGCTTCGCTTCTGTAAATGTATCTATTCCTGCTTATATTATTTTAAACTGATTGGCATGTTAGCAGGTCATTAAACTAGTCTACGTCAGAAGACCTTGCAGGAATGTTACACATGGCGGCTTGGTTTACATAGATGATATTTCTATGAAGTATTTCTCTCCCATATTTACCAGCATATTTATGCTAAGGCTCTGGCTGCTCTGCTGAACACTGGCAATGTCATGAAACCGTATAATTGAATACGATATAGCATTAAAATATTACAAAAAATCGTGTTTACATGACCTACGCAGTCCTACCTGCATGTCAGTGGCTTCGCCAAGATGCTACACTATTGGCTTTTGTGTCATATCACTGACTCAAGACGCTACAGTATTGGCTTTTGCGTCATATCACTGACTCAAGATGCTACAGTATTGGCTTTTGTGTCATATCACTGATAAGATGCTACAATGTTGGTTTTTGTGTCATATCACTGATAAGATGCTACAATGTTGGTTTTTGTGTCATATCACTGACTCAAGACAAGCAACAAAGACCGACTCAAGATGCTACAATGTTGGTTTTTGTGTCATATCGCTGACTCAAGACAAGCAACAAAGAATGGGAAATTTCATGCCTTCCAATGTGTAGCAAGCAAGACGTTGGAGCCAATGCTTTTGCACTTAAGACGACAACAGGACATGTTTATGTGTGCAAGTTTTCTTGCTAGATACTGTTGACACTTTTCAAGCAGCAAGTATAGTATTTTCATGGTAGATATTGTAGACACTTTTCAAGTTGCGAAAAGATCAGTATGATTGAGCAGAGCCTTTGGTTCTAATACTCGGATCAGTATGATTGAGCGTTCGGTTCTAATACTCGCCCGCTTTGAAGAACTTCGCAAAGCAGCGCTCAGGAACAAAAGAATCTTAGATGATAGAATTTTCTTGTGCAGCATTTTTGGCTATTAGTGTCCAATCATGTAGCTTGTCTAAGCTCTGTAGGATGTTGGACAGGTTAGCCATATTTCAGGAAGTTTCCTTATAATGTTTTGATCACTTGTTGAAGGCATCTCTAGCATAATTGGAAAGCCTCAGATTGTGACATTATGTGTTTCTCACTGTTATTTTCCATCATACTGAACTTCTCTTTGTCCTCCTTGCCTACACGGTCAGTAATTAGTATTTATCCAGCGAGGAGGTTGGGTATGTGCATCATATAAACATCATATTGAGCTGGTCACGAAGCAGTACTCTCACATGTCTAATACAAGGCATATGTGAACCGGCGTTCTAGATTTGGAGTTTGTTGTAGTCCCTGCGGGGCCTCTTTAAGACGCTCCTTTCAATTTCTGGCCAAAAGGAAAAAAGATATGTAACATTAGCTGGTTTTGTTCTTTCAATTTTTTCTGTTGTGGCCGAGACATTAATTTTGTAATCAGCATCTCCGCACCATTGAGTCTTGAACAGAAGAACTCTGATCTCTCCCTCCACTGTTACGATACCCCCTCCCTCTCCTCTTCCCCCCACCGCCACCCCTGCCAACAGTATGTTCAGAAATGTTCTTGCCCTCTTTTTATGAAACGTGTGAGAGTATGTGGATCGTTTGTCCTTTTCAGTTCGAGAATTATCAGTCGTAAACTGGCTTAGGTCAATAAAAATCTGAGGTTTGTTGACTTTCATGCTATCATGGTCCCAACACTCTATTAATGTTTGCAGTCTTAAATAGCATGACATCCACATCCTATCTAATGTATAATAATGAATAATGGCATGTCACTGTACCAGAATATCATATCACTTCCTTAGGTAGCTTTTTAATAATGCTTGTACATCTCTGTGATAATCACCACTCTATAGCTCCAAATTACTGCATCAAGTAAGTTCATACATTTGCACCATTCTGGCTTGAGTGATACTTATCCCGACTGTTTCCGCTGTCACCAGGACGATATGTTGACGGTTGTTTTAGAAACGTGACTTTGCAACAATTGTCTGCTGCTGTATTTGGATTTCTCAATATATGTGAGAATCTCTTTGGTAGCTTCCACCTGTCATAATAGCTATGGCTTTCATCCAGCATTGAACGAAAGAACGTTTCTGGAGAAATTCATTTACTCCCCGATGAGCTATTTTGAGTCCCCCAGCAGGTTGTCGTGCTTTTGTTTTAGAGCTGGATCCGTATTGAAGGGTTCCCTTGGAATGAATTGTTTAGTAAACGTGTCATCTTTGTGGCCAAATGTCACTCACACGTTCCTGCCAGTGATATACATCACGTATCACCATGTTTGGGCTTGTACCATGTTTAGCCTGATACCATATTTAGTATGATGCCAAGTCTAGTCTGGTACCATGTTTAGTCTGATACCATATTTCATGTTTAGTCTAATTATATTGAAAATAAGGATGCTTCTTCTTGGCAGAGGATAACAAAAAGCATATTGCCTGTTTCTTTGCTCATTTTATTCCTTTCATTTTAGTTGTGGTGATTTTAAGACAGTTAGCATGCATTCCTTTTTCAGGCAAATATTCGCTTTCCAAAAGATTTTCTGTTTACTATCCCGGCATTCCACCTGGGTAAAATTTTTAATTTTTTCAACTTAAACAGCCCTGAAATCAAGTACATGTTATGATGTGGATATGAATTGCAAGCCTTTCTATGAATTTAACTTCAGAAATATAACTGCAAGCAAATACAAAAAGCCATTGCAAATTGCTTGGCCATGTCCAACATGGTTTTGCAGCCACGCTTTTTAGGTCTCCTGCCTTACCAAAACCTTGTCTGTCATCAGGAAAATAACATAAGGTTACTTTTCATGGTATTTGTCACACTTTTTCGATAAGCTTTTTATTAAATCAAATTTATACCATTTCTCGTTTTCATCGTGCTATGCAATTTGTTCATGAGAGACTAGCATATGTAGCGCAGATGAATTGTGAAGGATTATCCAGCACCTTATCTGTCTTACAGATTATCTTCATCTGTTGAGTGCTCATTTATTACTTTTTCTTGAAGCATGTTTGAGTAACAACATTAGTCTTATGGAGGCTCAATATGTGCCTCCCATTACGTCCGATTTCAAAAGGAATTTAACATCTATCGGAATAAGAGCTGTTGTCCCAAACATCCATCAATAGAAGGAGAGGGACTGATTATGGCGTACCTGAAAAGTATCTGTTGGATCGAAGCTTACTGCCACTAATAACAATTGCTAGCAGATATGTGTTTATTAGACTCCCCTTTAGCGTCAGAGTACTATGAAGGTAGATTCATTTATCTGTCATGGACGCATATTCCGTGAAAAATGGTTTTCTGAGATTTTACCTGCAATTCAAGATCGATCATCCAAAGAAATTGAAGCTGGATTTTTTCGAAATTTTTTTCTTCAGTTTTGCCAGGAAAGTACCTGCTAAGCTATGAAACTCGTACAGCATCTAAAACTATTAGAAAACCTGACATTGGTCGAAGCGAGAAAGTGGCAGAATCCCACCTTACCTGAACAGGGTTAAATTCTTTAGGAAAGTGTGCTGTCCAGAAATTTTCCTCTCAGTCTACCCCTGCAAGATCCCAGGGTACCCGCCAAGGTCACTCTGGTCTTGTTAACAAGGGCAATACATGTGCCATTAA
>JAOBRC010608453.1:0-10899 GCA_027575255.1 Scolionema suvaense
AAAAGACTCGAACACAACATTGAAACATGGGGAGGGGGATTTTTTGCTTTGTTCCAATATATTTTGTCCCCGATTGTAGAATAAACATGCAGTAATACTCAAGGCCACGAAGGCAAGGGCTGAGACTTGCTCAGCTTGGCAAAGTGGGATCCAATCAAAATGAACTTTTAATCGCCAGATCCGCCATGGTGCTTCTGCAAAATGACGCGGCTGAGATCTCGTCCCAGTAGAATTTGCAGTTCCTCGAATTCGATAGTTTTATCACGGTTGCTATCACTGTAGCCTGTGAAAATGCGTGCGCAGCCTGCAAATTTGGGCAAAATGTGTTGGAAAAAGCAATAACAGATCAGACCGATAACATACAACGTGCGGTGCGCAGCCTAGTTCCATGTCTCACATAGATAGCTTCACGCTTGACTGCACAATCTATTGTTCTCTTATCCAAGCAGCTCGATGTTAAACCGTATGTCGTAGTATTTCACGCAAGCTATTGTGTTGAATATGTGCGAGACATGGCCCGCTGTAGGAATTTATTGCCAAAGCCTTATGGTTTATTGAAAAAGGCTATTTTTAGGCAAAATATAAAATTGAACTTTTCATCTTTTGGCTCATGTTAGACTTCAGACGATGCTAAATGTTTTCATTTTGGACTATGGAAGGAGCAACAAATCTTCTTCAATCAATCCACTTGCAAAACGCCCAACATATTTTGAAGTTCTTTCAAGCCTCGTGCAAGTGTGAAGGCCTCCTAAATACTGTCCCCCAAAAGTATAGATAAACACAAGTGTCAAACCAAGAATGTTGAAGTTATTCAAACGCAATTGGAATTTGCGTCAAAAATGGCATATGTAATGCCAACACACAAGCAAAGGATTATTGAACAATGCTAAAAGCAGTGTAAATCAGGGCGACTGGGTGTGACAGTTTTATCAATCAAATTTCGAAAAACAGTATTTTGGATGCATGCGCCACTGTACAAGGTCTGCTCAGAGTCTCAAAATTGGCGTGGCCTATTTTTTTGCAGGTGGATCAATTAAAAAAGACCTGCTGGTTCTTCCATAGCCAATAAAAACAGGAAAATGTCAGTCCCGTCTCACTGCATAATGGATAGCTACTTCGTACTATAAATGGCTTCAGTGGTTTTGACTAGGGTTTGCTTCTGCAAGCAAAAAATGGAAAATGTCCATTTTGAGTTTTGGTCACAAAATAGCCTTTGTCCAATATATTATATTCAAGATTGTAGCATCAGACGCTCCTCGATAGGGAGTGACAGACTATGATAACCGTTCCATGCGTCCATTAATGCTCTATCTGTTCTTTTCAGCTTTCGGCATACCCCTTCCACGTAATAAGTGACACCAGTTATGACACATTAGGTTTATGGCCGGCAAATTCTTTTGGCTCATGGATTTACTGGATGGACAATACTTTGTCACAATCAATACAAGGGTAGGAGCTTTGAGTAGGAACTGGTTTGGATGCATACGCTTGTATTCTTAGTTTGGATTTGGGTGGTAGACTTGCCAATAGTTCATCAAACTTCCGCTAGGGGGTGACCAGGTTAGCACCATCTGTAGGGATATTACTTTGGTAGTCGGTACATCTCAATTAAGTTCGATAAATTTCTTTTCTAACGGTCTAAACCCAATGTCTCTAGCTTCTTACGTTCAGAAGTAATTGCAGTTTCAAGATTGGCAAAATGGATGGAGTATGTTGCACCAATGCATGCACTACTGAATATATTGAGTTGGTAAAGAGCGTCAGACAGCAGTTCAATCACCACTGGCAGGGTTTTGCTAACACCTACACGGCAGAAGACGCAGATATACGTTTTTCGACCATACTCGCTTCAAGCGGTTATAAATTGGAAACGGCTACTCCTAGACCCACCTTTTTTAAAGTTCGTTAAATTTTCTTTCTTATGGTCCAAACCCGATGTCTCCAGCTTCGTACGTTCAGAAGTAATTGCAGTTACAAGATTGGCAAAATGGATCAAGAATGTTGAAGCTTCAACATTCTTGAATGGATGGATTGTTTAGGACAAAAAAAAAAAAAAAAAAGAAATGGGACTTAATCACTGTGAATCATGCTTGTGTGTAGCGGTTTGTGATCATATCTCCTTGTTGACGATGCCTCTTCTTTTACTTGAAGATTTGTTTGTTCAGATCATAATAAACATTAGTTTTGCTTAAGTTTTCCTCTTACCCACAATCCCACTATCAAAATATATTGAGACCTGTGCAAGATACGGCGTTAAGCACTCCCACAAGCAAAGCGCTAATGATATTATCCAGTCGCTGAGAAAATCAACGACTTGGCGACTCGGTTTCACAGATCGGACTGTTAGGACTTTGAGCGACTTTTAAGACAAAAAGAGGAATTGGCCCCACTTTCGTGACCACGCCCACTTTTTCGAGATTTTGCCTATTATGCCTATTTACAGCTGTTTGACGTGACTTGTAAACCTATTTAGGCAATGAAATCGCACTAGTTCGATACTCTGTACGTTGTTCTAGCCTTGGAATCTAGCCTTGGAATCGGTTGATCGCATCGGTTTTGTCGTAATTTCAGAATTGTGGCACATTTTGCATGAACATGGCTTTGAAAATAGGCAGGGAAATGCAAAAAGTCTCAACGTTGCTGTGAAGGATTTTAGGCTCGATTGTTACTTAGCTGTTTCTTGTTCACGATCGAGAGGCTTCGCTATAATTTTAACAATAGAGGTGTTTTTTTACTGGTTGAGTTTTAGACGTCTGGTGATGTAATTCCGTTAGTGTTTCTTGGTGAACAGTTACTGGACAAATGGACTTAGAAAGCAAAGTAATAATTGTTCGAAAAATTTTCTTCTTTTGTATCAAAACGGTCTTTCTTTTTCCTCTACATTTTTATTTTTGGGCCTTGTCTAGGCTGGGGTGAAACTTTCTGCGAATAAATGACTGTCCAAGTAATGATTGTAGAGCACTGATTGATTTCGACTAGTATTTGGGCGATGAGTTTCTTTACATATTGTGCAATATATATTATACCCCTTGCGGAGAAACCTGTGTAAAACAGTTTGGCCAGTCAGACGAGTGCGGCAACCACAGCGGCGCACACGTCAAACCGAATGTGAGTATATAAACATACTGAATATGGGGGCGTTGGTGGAAGACTGTTGCAGTGCGTGATGGTTACTTGGAGCAGTACTTTTAGAAAGTTTACTTTTAATATGAATTGTGTAAAATATGTTTAGGTTGACTTCTTTTGTGTGAAGTACATCTATACTAAGTCGTTTGAGATTGACATGCTACAATCTGTTGATACAAACAGTCCATATATTCGGTATTACAGTGCAGAGAGAGGCAGTTTATGGGTTATTTTTTTTGTATGGAAATAACACGTTAGTACAATCATTCTGATATATCAAAGACAGTAAACTCGGTATTTACTTATCATATCACTTATACAGGCTATAGTGACTTGCGTGCACGTGACTGTGCAATTCCTCAGATTGCGGGCTACAATCCTGGAGAAAATATATTAGTACGTATGCGTGTTTGTATACGTTTCTGCACCATAAATAAATAAAGCCTTTTCCGCAAGTAAAGAGTCGCAAAACAGAGTAAGAGGGCGAATTGCGCTTGAAACACTTGCAATTTCTGACCTTTGAAAAGTAATGTGTCAATATTGTCTGCAGGTGTGACAGAGCTTGTGTTATTGTGTGGCTTCGGATCTTCAAACTGTCCAGGAAATTTAGAGATCAAAGAGCGTAAATTTAGTCCTCCAGAGCAGACTGCTAGAACCTACGTCGAGACACTAAATACAAGTACTTCAACAGTTGCAAAAGCATTCATGAAGTAATGTTAATGCAAATTGCCTTTTTGGCCAAAAGCCTCTAATGAACCCAGTTTTGATTTTGCCAGAAAAAAACTGTTATACAAAATATTTGTCCAGAATTGTAGGTTCTGTAGACACATAGATGAGGTAGGATTGGAAAACAGCAGGATGGCTTTTATGTTCTGTGTTCTATAAAAGTTGCACCCAAATCGAAGAAAAGTCTTATGGAATATGTGGAGGAAGGTAGCTGAGCACGATGCTGACTAGCAGGATCCACTGGGCATGTCATAATCGGTTCGAATAAAAAGGACATTCTACTAGTTGATTGCCCAGCAAGCCAGCAAGGTTTCCCCCAAATTCACTATAAATGCAGTTTCTTGATACTTCCCTCTGCTGTTTCCTTCTTGCTGCTTTGCAATGTGCAACTGCGCAACTGTTGGATGAACCCGAAAAAATGGAAGTTGTTGACGATCCTCTCTTTGATCCTGATAGTTCTTCCGACTCCAAAGCAGCCAGATCGTCAATTGCTGAAAAGGGAGGCTCGTCCAGTGTTATTGATGAAGCAACGATAGATCACTCAAACATGAGAAGAGGTGGAAGTGGGATACCAAGATACGTCAGTCGAAAGCAAAAGTTTACCAAATCCGATTTCATCAGTTTTTTCACAAGAAACGTTCGAGACGACATTCCTGCGCAAGTTGTGCGAAGGGTAAGTCATCATCGCCTGTAAACAAACTTCTGTATAGAAGAAAGAAGCAATACTTCAAGCTACTGACCGATTATATTCAGATATAAGTAGGTTTAGTGACCTTGCATACAACTCTGGGCTGGGGTTTTAGTCGTTGATTCGGCGTACTGTCTGCCGTAGCTTTGACAGAAATTAAAGGGGAACTAAGGTCGAAAATAAAATTTTAGTAGATGATAGAGCACATTCAAATATGGCATACAGTTTGTTTCATGACAATACCTGCTGTAGCTTTGGAGATATTGAGTTCTAAAGCTGAGTAGCTACCGTCTTGCCACTAACTCTGCATGATGTCATTAGGGTACAACTCAAATTATCCAAACTTCGCTACCAAAATACTCAAGAAGAAATTTTAGTAAAAGAGCTAGTCTTTCATTTTTGAACAGAGGGTCATGATGATATAACACGTCCATTTGAAAAAATAAGCTTAGCCATTGGGTAACTAAGGAAATGGTGATGCTTAGCAACGTACCAGTATGGCATAATCAAAAAGCAAGATGCTGGACTCTAGGATTGGATATTTCGAAAACTGCAAAAATTTCAAATGCATTTTATCCAAGATTGTAGAAGTCTTCCTTCTTTGTCCATTTTCGTAGTATTTCACTGCCGAAACCTTGCGATAGCTTTACAGGGGCAATATCTGATAGGCGTTCGACAATAAATTTTGAAATTTTGAGCAAAATTAGTTCTATTCAACGTAACAACCATAACAATTTAGGTCACATATAACTTAAAATCCGATCCTCGTACGATATTTATACTTTTGGTTATGTTTATTGCTCATATTTTATGTACCTTCTGTTGCGAAAATGTTCATTTTATTTGTTACCGCTTGAAAAGAAGGAGATGCACGAAAATCTTAGACTGGACAACTAAATTTCATGCTTGGTGACTTGCTTAGTGTTTTCTTAGATTTTAGTGATTTTCGGCCTGGTATTGCTTGTAAAGGTATTGCAAACAAAAAGTTTAGCTGCTAGTTTTTCTGATTTGGACTATTTCTAGTGTACACTTTTTGGACGTAATTGGAAATTGTTAATCCTAGAGATAAGAACTTATCTTCACTAAATACCTAAAGACAAAGACGAGCAAATAATAGGAAAACAGCGTATTTCCTCAACGCAACACAAACATAAAACCTCTTCGGTACTGATTGTTGGGTTCTGTCTGGAAACTTCCAACTTTACTACTGCCCCTGCCCTGGATTATGTTTACCAAACATATTCATTTGTTCCTCGTTAAAAATTTGTTGCTATATCAATAAGACTGGACGAGTTCTTTGCTATGCATGTATCATCTATGTCCAGTTATGCCTACCATCTCAGTTGTCAGTGCAGACCGATTGAAGGTCCGCATGAAATGTAGCTCTGCCTGTATCGCGAAGGATGACTGTGCACGATGAAGGCCAATCATAAACAAACACACGCACGACTTCGTTCATGTATATTTTTTCTATTTAGGACTCCCATGGGGACATGCATCGAGTGATTCTCGGCCATTGTAGTATGACGGAGAAATGTAAGAAAGGACAATACTGTGATGGAACGTATTGCTTCCAGTGCAAAGACGAAGGCGATCACTGTGACTTGAATGGTAAGTATAAAGATCAGCTGATTCGAGTCGAAGTTTTTGTTGAAGTTCTTTTTATAAATTTTCAGTAAGTTGATGTATATTCGTCCCTGTTTAGGAAGATTATTATATTTTGTGAGTGATCCCAACGTATTAAACTCAACACAAGGGTGGTGTAAAAGTTTCGAACAAGGAAGTTCTCACACACTAATTGATCTCTTAGTTCAAGTTTACTGATCTGTTTAGCTGTTGACAGAGATCGCTAAAAATTTTGGTACTCTTCAATTTAGGTGAATGCTGCGAAGGGAGCGAGTGCCAATATGGAGTTTGTGAGAAAGGTGTCAAAGCAGGCATGCCAGGGACATTCTGTGATCTCGCTAAAGACTGCACAGGTAATAAAAACTGCTTGTATTTTACTACAAATACGAGTTTGCATAATTCTTCAAAAAGCACTTCGTGAAAAGCAAAGGAGCTGCACGCGCTTTTTTATGAGAACATATCTCTTTAGATTAATGCTTAAATGTTCATAACTGCCCCGCCTCCCCCGATATTGCACTGAGCACGTCCTATTGGAAGCTATTATATGTTGTTTGGGTGCTGTTGTTTACCATGATTATCTCTTTTCGGTCTTGATCAGGAATGTGCACTTATTTTAAGTTCTTTTCCCGGAAGGAGTAGACTTCTATGCCAGGAAATGTGCATCTCTTTCTCAAGTGAACATGCCCAAACGTCGATGGCCTTTGTTTGAAACGCAGGAGCATAAACAACCTAGAAATTTTGTCAGACTTTCACTTGTTTTTTGTATGTTGTTAGTGGTTTCATCGACTTTGGTTTACCAGCATTCTTTCTCATGGGAATGCCAGCTAAAAGTAATAGACCAAAGTAAGAACTCCATGTTAGGCTCAAATGCTTAAGATTTACAACAACCATTCTTATGCTAAATACATTCAAATTCTCTGAGAGATCTTGATGACATCTACTCTCAATGCCGTTCATCCCTCATATTGTTCGTGTACTTCTTTATCATTGTAGTGTCCCTCATATTGTTCGTGTACTTCTTTATCATTGTTCGTTTACTTCTTTATCGTTGTAGTGCACCTCATATTGTTCGTGTACTTCTTTATCATTGTAGTGGGACAAATTCTCCTTTGCTTTGGATAACTCTAGACAGATATATCTGCAGTCTAATTAAGGCTTACTGCTCAGCTACCAGTAAGGAAGGCCAATGATTATACACAACTCTTAAAGGCGTAAGTCCCTGCTCTTGTTTTCATTTTTAGGGCCGAATACGTGTTGTATCCATGAAATGTCCATCAGTAGATATCACTCTGTTTGCAAACCCATGTTGGAGGAGCACGAATCGTGTGGACCAATCAACTTGTTTCATCAGGATATCATGAGAGCCCATATGGAACCCGTATGTGGACCTTGTAAGCAAGGCCTCGCCTGTAAAGGTGTCGGGTAAGTATTAAATGCCTGGGAAATAAAAACTAGAGGTCTTTGTGATGCGGAAAGGTACGAGCCTGGCTAATGAGTCATATACTAAGAGAAAGAACGAATAAACGCAATAGACTTAGTTTATCTTTCTGCAATGGAAAAATTTGTTTCAAAATCAAGATACTTTTCTCGCTAAGCTTGGCGCATAATATAGGAATAAGACAGGGAAAGCAAGGATTTTAGTGTGTTTGTTGGGACTGGTTTACTTGACTCAAGATCAAGCTCTAGGATTGTCATTCAGTTAAACAGGTAGGCACATCTGTATTTAATTATTTCGATATCGCAGGTGCATTGCAGAGTAGGACGAGCAAATCGTTGGCTGGTATTGTAAAACTTCGTCCACTAAAAATGATCTTAATGATGGGCCTTAGAGGTAGACGGATTTCGTTTGTAATCTTAACTGTTCACACAGAACTTATTTTCCTTACACCATATGAGATACTTTTCTCATGCACGGCTATTAGTTTCTATGACAACAACTTTATCTGATGCCACTATTCGTTAGATAAACTTTCCCTCTTCTGCCCTAGATAGACAATGTATGTACTTAAGATTTCCGGAAAAGAAAATGTTAATACATAGCACGTAGTTGCATGCATTGCTTTCATAACAATTTCAAACTCGATAAAGACTTTCGCCATAACATAGTTTGTTGCGCTTTCATGAAGCCAGGAGTCGTCAGCAATAGGACTGAATAATCCGATGCAGAATTTCAAAACAACGCTTTTCTTAACCACAGAGTTTTAGGTGATCCTACGTTTTACATGTCACGTTTTCTGAAGCCGCAACTTAGCTATATTTGCACTTGTCACCAATTATTTACACTGAGAAGGGGGAAGGCAAAATTACCCCCTACCCAAATTTCTGAACAAAGCATGGCGAAAGTGAGAAATTTGACCGTGGAATTTGAGAAAGATACAGGAACATGTGTATTAGAAAATGGCCCAAAAGGCTGCTAAAAGTCCAGATTTTGCCGACTTCGGGAAGAACTTTTGCGCACGTAAGAAAAATTTCCAAAAAAAGTGCCCAAAATTCTATATAACCATAAAATCTGAACCGCGGAAGCTTTACTCTTCAAATTTGTCCCAAATTATTCTGAAAAATGATTACTTCCTATCAGCACAGGCTTATTTAAGACGTTTTTACCATATTCATAGTGTTTTTAGCTTCTGAAAGTTGAAATTTGGGTAACAATTGGTACAAGTACCTGAATAAAATAACTCCAAAAACTGGGACGACAAAAAAATTTCAAAGTGGCTCTTACGCTTCAGCTCTTAAACTTTTACTGTTCAGGGAATATCGTAAAAAGTTTGCAAGGGTGAATAATTTTACCCCTAAGTGCATATAGGGTGAACGTGGTAAAGCTTGCAAGCAAAAGTTCTGGCATTCACATTTTTGGAAAATCATAGGAGGGGACCTATTCCAAAAATGTCGGCATATTTTTCGAACTTTTGCAGCTGTAGCTCACTGCCATAGTTGGGGCAATGAAAACGAAGCTCTTCTCTTGTCAACTCAGAAATTCGAAGCGAGTTCAATAAAATTTTTTATGGCAAATTTTATTGTGCAAAGTAATTCACATTAAACCATTGGAGCATACATATTACTAACTTACTATTATGACTTTCTGTTTACTTCATATAGCATCCTTGGTCGTCACAGCATTTGTCTCCCCGAAAATGAAGAGTAAAATTCAGTGACAAGCGATCTACATCCGTCGTATCTTCACCATCAATTAACCAGAAAATCAGCTCGACTGTCCAGATGCATTCTCCACCAGGAAGCAATTTCAAGTACTAAAACACGATTTATCATTCAAGATGTACAGATATTTGGCTGGATCATAAAGGGAAAGGGTCCAGGTAACTGAATACAGTCACCTCCAAACAGGGACAAAAATTTATCGAAAACATTCAACACTCTGAACGTGATGGAACGGGACATTATAATACGATATAGAACTCAATGTGTATTATGTGAAGATTATTAGTGCAAGAAGAACGAGAAAAAATTTACGTATTTTTCGAAGTATGTGCAATGAAATTTGGAGAGAGTCTCTTATACAACGGAAGTGGTAAATTATATTTTAGCCCTTATCCTCACTTTTTACGAACGTTTCTTAGCACTGCCTTGAAGAACAGTTCGTTAGTAAGTGAAAGTAGAGTGAAGTAGAAACATCCCACGTCGTGTCTCCACATACGAGTATTGGTAGTACCTCGTCATATATTTTAGGCTTTGGTTATCTATCATCAACGTCATTTAAGACGAGTCTTCCCTCGTAGCTATTTGTTCCGTTTTTAGAACCACCCCCAAGTCAGATTAAGTTTCGTTCTTCCTCACTGAAGAACAATAAAGTTGCTTGCTCATAAAAACATGTCGTCATTTTTTGAAGACATTTAAGGCAGTCAGTACGTGCGGCACAAATGTGACGTCGACAATACGCGTCATGTACCTCATGAAAGTCCTACTTCCACAACCAACACATACTATCCAGCGTCAATTAGAAGGTCTTTTGTGGGAGTCCTTAATCTGTTTCCGCTTTCGGATTCCACGCATACCCATTGTCCTCTCACAGGTTCTATGAATGAAACAAACATGATTTATAGTGCACATAGTACTCATTATAAGGCACGTTTTACACGTCGGAGTACGTCCTTTTTTTGTAAGTATCAATAAATTTGAAGAGGTGTTTTTTCTCATTTTTTTGCCCGATGTTTAGATCCTCTCCACTTCTACATCCTTGATTTGTTCGAAAACAGAACTATGCGACATTAGTGGCACGATATTCTTGTGATATGGATGAAGAAATACGTTGACTGGAAGTGCATAGAACTGTTTTCTTCTTAAACAAACCATCTATCAAAACGAAGCATTAATGGTCTGTATCTTTACCACTTATTAATTATTTGGCAAATCTGAGCTAAAATAGTATTGTTATTCTTAATCTTTAGGATGAAGCTCAACCAGTAATTGCTGGTAGCTTGTTACTAGTTTTTAGGAAACTCTGATATGCTCGTGCTCTGATAAAATTGTTTGTACGAAAAGAGAAGTGCATAACCGCTGTGCATGAATTTACGAAGTATGAAATTTTACGCCAAAACCGATTATTAAGGTATTCCAGTTTCATCATCTACCATCAGGCACATATGTCCATGATATCGGCAAATTTCTGAGCGATTATTTCATAATTAATTCGAATTCTCATCGGCCGCGGAGCGTAATTTAAAGTGGGGGGGCCAGATCATAGTTCGGATGCATTTTCGTAACATTCCTTAGTA
>JAOBRC010608564.1:0-10899 GCA_027575255.1 Scolionema suvaense
AAGGCAATCTGGCAAAACAATGAAATCTTGTCTTTTCATGCAATAAGAAACTAAACAGCAATGAGATCAGAAATAACAACATACTGGAGTACCTGGACATACTAAGAGAAAGTGAAAGCGATAGAATAAAGAAGACAACACTTTCAAGGCCACCAACCTATAACACTGCTCCCCTCCTGATGCAGAAAGATTACTATGACGATATCAAGACAACTTATACAAAAGGTCCCAAATTAATGAAAACCAGATCAAACAGACCAGAAGAAACGTTCAACGATAGCAAAACATAGGAAATATGAGGAATATTGATAACGAATGTAAAATAAAATATCATACCAATAGTAGACATGCCAGGATGACCTAAAACAAGAAGGGCAGTGACAGTTACATGAAGTACATAATGTCTAGTAAAATGCTATTGTTATTGTATCAGGTCAAGTTTTAACTCATGCGAAACAGCCCTCTATAGTTTTCGAACTACATGTACCTATGCACAAATGCCTTCTCTGTATCAGAACAGCAGTAAACATATACACATTACAAGAGGTTCGCATGTGGCCAATCATGTGTACCGGCACCAAGACTCAAAATTACACAGATGCCATGCCTAGCATACATAAAGGAAGCATGTGTCTGTTTCTGTACCATAACATTATGGAGGATTATAATAAGCTTACCTTGGCAAATGTATGCACCATTACATTCCTGCATTTCAGTGTTACCTCCAATACAGCCAGATCCTCCACCAACTACGCCCGGTAAGTTGCATGTTCGTGTTCTTGTTCTAGATCCAGGAGTACCGTCGAAGCACGGCTTCGAACACAATGACCATGAACTCCAGGAACTCCATCCACTATTGACTAAAACACAGAGAACACCACCTCTTTTACGGAACTGTCAATACATGTGTTTCCTGTCATGAAGATTAATCTACATGAGCTACAAAAAGTAAACCAGTAAAATAGTTCAGATCTCGCCAAATTAGCATAATGTAAGACGTTCACGGATTCATGTTTTTTTCCACAATAACATCAATAGTGGAAACTCTTCCCAAGTAATTTTCACTCAGCTTGTTGCCCTATAAACTGCATATTTATAATGATACTTGAACTGCTGTTCATATCCAGAGCGCAGCTTTGCTAAAACATATTCATGGTCCGAGGAATAGATGCTTGTCTTGGGGCAGGCAATACTTGTTACCTTGGCAACACCTTGCATGGACATTACCATGGACCCTGCATGGAGGTTCACAACCTTCCATTCAAGCCCCAGTCATCGAACTCACCACCTGAAGTGTCTACATTGGATTTTTGAAGAACTCTAGCCCCTTAAAAAATACTTGAAATTGTGACGCCCTTCCTAAAATCGCAGCACAGTACCATAGCAACACGGTACCATAGCAACACTTAAGAGTAACTGTTCACAAGCTACCACTAAGATTAGAAATCTGGATGGAGAAATTCGGGTTTTAATTAATTGATGGTAAAACTCTTTTCCTATGTCGATCATTAGTAATGAGGTTGACATGTGCACAAAAGGTCAGGGTTCGAATTCCAATGGGTACTGGTTGTAAGCACAAAATCCCTAAAGATCAAAACAGCTAAGGGTCCAGTAAAACTAAACACTGATAGTGAAGCAATGAGCAGGAAATAAATCTACAATTTGATAAAGTCTTGTCAACAACTGAACTCATGCTACAGGACTTCCTACTAAGCTCTAATGCTGGCAAAAAATCATTCTGGCTGATGCCCCATCCGGGCAGATCACAAAACAGCTTTTCTGTGCGTCCATGCTCATTATATTTCTACAATTTCAGTGTAAATTGTCTCCGAATACCGAAAAATAATGGACTTATACCCACAACTTCCTTTCATGGAGTAATTTCTATTTTCACACAGAAAAGTTTCAATGAAGTTGTTCACACATTCTCACTAAAGAAATCTGCCACAAATTTGACCTATGTTATAGCAAGCAACTCTTATCTAGAGCACCAAAACCTAACTTACTGATACAATTATCTGTCAGGCTACCAATTTGACTCGTCTGAAAATCATCAACAGCAATATCTGCCATGTAACTGCTAAATTTCCTTGCCGAAATCGCAACCGTCTGAAATGAAACAGATTTGAGAGAACAAGATTAAGTTGAGAGCATGCTGCTCATAAAAATGTTCAGATGAAAGCAAATCTAAAAGTTGCATGGAAAACGGCTCCAATTATCGTCACGGAGAGATAATGCGGGAATAACACACCGGTGAAAGGAAACGAGACAGAATATCACTGGGAGTAAATGAATGCAAATGAATCTATGAAAATAAAGCCCCTTTGCTAAAACTTGAATGACACATACACATAAAAAAGTCCCATCAGAGAAAATTTAATTTTACATACCATTCCAGAAACAAATAAAATTCAAAAATTTAGAAATTTCACATGGGCTTGAGGCAGTCTCATGCACTCACACAAGTGTGTGTGTTGCCTAGCAGGCTTGGTCTGTTTCCGTCCACCCCTATTGTCATTCAATAACGACAAGTATGAGTTAAGAAGTATTCCCTGAGATGATTTTCAGGAAGCATCATGCAGCTGAGAATCATTTTACAATAGAGGGCATAAAGTACGATTCAGACGCAAATATTTTAATTTCTTAGATATCTGATTTTAAGGGTCAGGATCGGAGAGAACCATTGAAATTAACAATTTTGATATTTGTTACGCAAGCTAGCAGTATTGCCAATAAACCTCTACAGTATTTCGGCCACAGACACTACTTAAATGAAAGATATCACGATCTTGATGTTCAATTCTTGAATTTCCTTATCCAAACTTGAATTCAGATCCTGGTCAAACCCTCATCATTTCAATCTGTCAAAAACGTATGAACATTATATGAAGATTGAGTGATGAAACTATGCAACACATATTGTGGTTGATCAGGGCCTATTCTAGAATTTCAGGGTAGGGTCCGGATCTGGTCAAAAAGGGCATTTTATGTATCAAATTTCGGACCCTTTTTTGTCCTAGAATAGGGCATGTTGATTGTACGTTGGATAGAACTAATTCGGCTCAAAATATTACTTTAAGGTCAGAAATTTTTGCGGGAAGAAACTTTTGCAAGATTTTTTCCTCAAAGATATTTACATAGGCCAATTCGCCCCACTAAGTGTAAAATTTTCGCGGCTTAGCTGATCCGTGAAAGTTTCTTCCCGTGAAGAATATCGGATATTGCCCCTTTAAGATTGCAAGTTGCTGAAAACCGAGAAACAAACACAAAAACATATACAAACCGTGGGGAAAGAGTGAACTTGGAACTTGATGAAACGATACTGCCACTGATTGACATTTTCCAGTGGTTCAATATCGACTTCAGCTCGTCTGCAAAATGGATCGCAAACTTCGATCCGAAATGTTTCCGCTACAGTAGATACTGTCTTAGCGTAGTAGTGAACCGTAAAATGGATACAGTAGTAGTTGCCAAACGTGAGACTGGAAGCTAAGTCACCTGAAGTCAAGGTGTACCATTGGTTTGACAATGCCAAGCTAGCATCGAAAAGAAGACTTGTTCCCGTACCTAAATGTAGATGAAGTAAGTCACAGTTGGGAGTACATCTCCGAAGAGTGCCAGCAAGGAAAGAAGCAATATCAACAAAACTTGACTTTTACTACCCTGCTCACCTAGTCACCTGAATCCCAGTGTTGTGGCACTCATGGGAGAGGCAAAACGACTACTATCTAGATGCATACAAAAATAACACATTGCCAAACCTGCAACAGTGCAGAATTTAAAAACACATGAAAGTTGACACAAATACACGGCTACATTTCCAAGGTAGGAAGAATATTTTCGACAAGAGACTTTATCAAACCACTAGAAATGCCCCTATTGTACCAAAAAAAGCATTTCGCACCCTTCCATGCAAGCCAGTATGCAGACAAAATAGGCTAGACAAGACAAGAGCAGATCAGAGCAAAGCAGACAGACCAACAGACAAGGAGAACATGTAAATTTCAACACTCACCGTCCATGAATGTGTGATCATCAGATGGACCGGTGTGAGGACTTTGAGATGGCCCTGAGTGAAATATCCATGGCGCTGGTAAAGCTTCGAATTCCGGGAGAAAGCCACAGATATTACTGATTAATGTGTCGATTTCAAAAAACTCGAAGTTGCATTGGAAATTGGGCAATGGCGTAACTAAAAAAAGAATAAATCAGCAAAAATCAAACAGAAATCGTCTTGCCAAGTAGACAAAGCATCAAACCTTTCATAGCACAAGTCAATGAAGTAGTACGTACAAGCAACGATGTCACAAGGTTAAGTACTACGGACAGGGGTTTACAAAACCATAAAGTAAAAAGTTGCGCTGAAGTAGATTTTTCATGAAAAGCATAAAATCGTAGCAAAACGCCAAATGTGTGAGCACTCACTTGAAGGGCAGTCATGATCGCGGCAGGTTCGAGACTCACTGCGGTCACCAGAGCAGTATGGAGTACCAGGCGTACGTGGAGGCGGATTGCTGCATGAGCGATATCGAAATTGTTGTCCGCCACCACAAGTGAGGGTACAAGTTGTCCATTCACCCCAATCCGAAAAACCTGGGCTATCTACAACAAGAGCAGAGAAAATAATTTCAGGAGCTACTTTGCCGGCCAACAGTGACAAATTTTCAGCTAGGGGTTGAGGAACGTTTGCCTAAAAAATAATTTCTGGCAATGCATTTTCAGCCAGCTGACGTATGGTAATAGCAAATTATATTGTGCAATGAATTTTCAGCCAGGAGGTAAAATTTTCAACCGAAAAATTCACATCAACAAAAAAGTTTTGTTTGACGAATTCCGCCAAACAACGTTTCACCTCATAGCAGCAGCAAATTATTATTGGAATAGTAATTGAAACAACATATGCACAAACTTACCACTTGCTTAATCACATAACACAAGATCATTGAACTATCCAATACCAAATTGCAACAAACTATGGGGTCTGTCTGACCCCAAATCAAATTGAGGAAAAGTGCCAGCACTCACTAACACCACAGAGCCCAAACTGTTCTGACTGTAACCTTACCTTTTAGCGTACTTGGAAAGGACACAAATCGCTAAGCTTAAAACACTAAATCTTACAATTCCTTGCATCTTTTGTCTTGAGATAGCTAATGAAAGCTGTCAAACGATGACAATGACAGTTGCAAGGTTGGAGCTGCATGAGCAGAGATGGATGTGGTCACTGACCTGTGATTCGGATGTCTACAGTCAGTATAGGCTACCACGTCTCAGTAGCATGTATACTCAATTTTGCGAAGAGTAACTATGAAATTACTAAAGTAACTTCACCAAGAATACAGATCAAAATTCAGAGTAACATATGGAAGGTATCAATTTGCAGTTTCTTAATCTGCACAATTAATCTATTTTAGCATAGAAATTACTTGAAACAGATTGAATGTTACATATCGTAAAGCTTAGCCTCAGAACATCACCTAAGCCTCATCCGGAGTAACACTATATGCCTCGATATTTCTATCCGGATTTCCAGCTCCTTCCGGAAAACTTCCATCTGTGCATGAGAGATCCTTCATGGAGACCAGACCAGCAGACAGCAATATCTACTAAAATCCGACATGCAGTTCACCCTATGATGAGCAGAGAAATATTCAGAAAAGTTAAGAGGCAGGCCAGATCTAAAACTCTGAAGCCTACCATATCACAATATAGGATGATATTGTTCCTTAAAATATAGTGACTTTATCTCCCAAAAGAATGGTGGCAGTAGTCCTTGAAGCAAATAGTGTTGCAACTGAAAAGTTCTCTAATGTGATGCTTTGTATTTTCTAACATTTTCTCAAACTTAATCGATATCCCCCAGATGGACATGTCTCCCAACCTAAGCCTGGATATGGCCCTGATGAGGGCTTAGAATGATCAGTTCAGAAGATATTCACTGCATGACCCCGATCGGGTACATGCCCTTTCATATAAAGCATGACCAATCATCAGTTCAAACACAAATCCTTAGCAGCAGTTGCTAGAATCCTATCAGCAGTCCAGGCAGAAGAGACTAGCTAACACCAATTTAAGTTGGTAAAGACATATACAGTTGTTTGTGGAAAATCACTTGCGTAGTTGTACACATAACTTCAAGATAGGGAGGAATAGGCCTTTTCAAAATGTCACCACGCACACAATGCATCGTGGGATAGCCAGCGGGAAATTTCCTTGTAAAAGTGCAGCATAGCTGACATCACCGAAGAAGCTCATTCTCTAATGCTCAAAGATCAGATGCAATGGTCAGTTGACAGAAAAATTGGGAACAACATAAGGTAATTAGCTTTTGTTGCAATAAAAGTTATCTTTAGGAGGCGCCATTTCACGTGCCTCCGGGCGATTCCATAATGCAATGCATGATATCAACTAGTAAAAACGTCTACCAATTAAGCGAGCACGAACCGTGATTTGCGATCCTACAATTTAAAATCGCGATCCTGAAATTGGGTTTGAAATAAAAATCGCGATCACAGAGTTGAGGCTTCAAGTATCAATTTTCGAGCCAGTGCAAACAGCTATGATGCCCCCTCAGTCTGCCAACCACTACTGCTATTCTTAGCAGATGTGAAACAAGAGGAGTACGTTCGATATTGCCTTCTCATCAGATCTGCGTCATACACAAATAACAATAGATAATCGCTTGATGCAACATATCTCTTGCATAATCTGGAGTCCCTAAATAGAATGTTTTGAGATTAATCAATTTCAACTATCACAAGTGTTTTCGTTCAAAAGCATTTATTTGATCAGCAATCTATGCAGACATGTCCACATAATCGTTCTAAGTGTAGTTGAAGAAACATGAAATCTGCACCATACAACTCTGTTCTATTCAGCTGAAAAATGAGGTTCCGTGAGCGTTGGTTTTCATCTGACTCATTCGTGGATGAAAGTGCCAGAGAAATCAGCCGTCGAGAAATTAAGTCAATCAGATCACTTTTGAGCTTTATTCAAAATGGAGGCCAAAGCTACGACAGGCCCTGTAGCTTTACCGAGAACGGGCTCCTTTCCACTCAGAATCTATTACGAAATGAATGTGATTATTTTATCATGACATGCCGCCCATGTCCGGAATACTAAAGTATATATGTGGAACATCTATGCCCAATTCACTACGACCAGACCTTTTTTAGTAGCTAGCTGAGTAGGAAGGTAGGTTTTGTTTAGCGAGCTCTAGCTAATCTTGTGCTGGACTGAGACCGGACTCCTGGGAAGTACTTTCGCAGAGTTTAACTTGAGATGTTCACTGTCATTTTAAATGTGAATTTTGGTGTGGTTTGCGGCCTATAAATGCTCTAAAAAGGCAATGGTGGATCCGGAAGGGGGGCTCACAACGCCCCCCTACACCCCCAGCTGCATGTCTTCGGCAGCTTAAGTTGCCTCGTATTTTTTGCAATCGTACTTTTTATCCTTAACTCGACCCCTGGATTACAGTATCAACTTACTAAACTTACTAGGGCAGTCAGAAACATTACACTTGCAGCTTTGTTCTTGAATCAAGTGAGAGCAATCGCAGCTGGTTCCAGCATCTTCAACACAATTGTCAGGTGGAGAGCTAATTCTTCTGCGGGTCTGTTGGCCATTCTCGCAAGATTCTTCCACACATGCTCCCCATGGTTCCCACTCTTCCCACGTACAAGCAGCTGAAATAGAAAGAAAAGAACAATTGTGGTAACAGTGAACACAAAAATGTTAACTGAACCTAATCCTTGGCCTGTTCATGTCCGCATATCCATGATTTTAGGCACTGCTTTTTGATATTAGGCAGGCCATGTCATACATTCTGGAGAAAAGGAGATGAAGTCTAGCAGCAACAAAATATCAATATCCTATGGAAACGTTAAAATATATACTGCACTAGTAGGGCTGTCCTTACATTTATAGTCCGTTACAGGAACAGAAGAGAAACAGAAGATGAAAACTCTGGGACAATGTAAACTTCTCCAGGCTTCAAGGTCTCTACACTATTTTCAACGAAGCAGAAATGATAACTTACGAGGACATTTTGGAATATCGGCCCGTCGTGTGCGGTTCATCAATTGGACATCACATGGACGATTATTAAAATCAGTACGGCAGATTCGATCTCTTTCTTCATAGCATTCACCACAGTAAACTTCCTCACAGCCAGTCCACTCAGACCAAGGTGAATATTGCTGATCTATGATTGAGTACAAAACACATAAAGAGAAGCCAGCCAGGAACATCAAAAAATTCAAAACATCACTAACACAAGTATCAGTAAAGCTGTTGATTTTCACTCATCTAGCAGCAACGTAGTGAACCTCTCCGAAATCCTGTCAAAATAAGTACCATCTAATCCGAACTCTACGAAAATAGAAGCACTTTCGGTAAGAAACCAAAAAACCTAAGATCTAAACCCTCTGTTTGAAATCACTTCACGAGGAATACATAGCGTTCTCCATGGTATCACCCCCCCCAATCCCTTTTCAGACCTCCCCCCTCAGAAAAGGCCATGTTTCCCAACCCCCTGGAAAAATTTGGGGTTTTCATTATTATCGCACACTTTTCGCCTGGCGAGTGTTAATTATGGGGTCATATGACAAGGAAACTGTGACTAAAAGGGTCTTTCTAAAGTAGCTGTATGCTTGTTGTGGTTCCTCAACAATAAAATTACCAGCCAGCATATTAATACTGCACATATGAAGGGATAGTTGATGTGAAGTTATGCGGTCTGGGAAATAGATTTCCAAAATTTGTCACAAGCCACCACCCCCCTGCCCTTCAAAATCTTACCTTTCCCTTTCCTCGCAACCCCCCCATAAAAATCAAAATTTTTCCTACCCCTCCCTCTTTCCAAAAATTTGAAAATTTTTTAACCCCCCTCCCCCCCAACAGAAAGAGGGGGGAGGATGCTATGGAATGTCACAAGCAAATGTCACCATAACGATTTCCAGTCACGAACGCTTCAGATGAATCACTAAACTAAATATCGACCACACCTACAGGGTGGCCACTCTTTTCCTAGAAAAAAATTCCAGGAGTTTTCAATGACTAGGATACATCTTTCCAGGAACATTTTTGCATTCAGCTTATAAAAAGCATGCGAGAGAAAAAAACCTTAAACAGCATATAACATAAAACAATAGAAATGTTAACAGTTTCTCGGGGCGCATCAGATCATCCGCCAAGAATAGACACAGTTGTTTTACCAAATTAAAATGCATTCTATATGGAAAGTTGCTGAATGTTTCTAGGGGCGTTTCAAGGTGTTTATTACCCAAAACAACAATCCAAATGCATTGTGTTGAGTAAAGCAGCCAAATTGTTTTGGAACACAGTGACAACATACTGTATCTCTCAAAGAGTATTCTCAATGCAGAATTCAACTCATACTCATTTTGACAGAAAAAAACTTCTATGGATGCGTTCAAAGTCATAATTTCCCATCAGACTAATGTTACTCCTACCACACCTCTTCTGTTCCACTTACATGCAAATTTAGCAGCTGTCAATGCTCCGCTATCAACTCAAAATAAAGCAAGAGTAAAGCATCTTTGCCACCATAAAATTGTCAACATAAATATGTAAACTATTAAAATGAGATGTCAATGCTTTTTCTTTTGCCTCATGCTTAATGACAGACCTTCCCAATGAGTAATACTCTATGGGAAGACACTCCCATAGCTCCCAATGAATTTCTACATCTTCGATAGTAATATATGTCTATTCGCTCATTTTCTATAGTACCTCGTTAAAGCTCTCATTGAAATATGCAATAACGTAAGGGGAGTTCTGCTCATCCTTCAATTCACTTCTGTAAAATGGGACCAATCCAAATTTGATACAATGGAAACACGTTGTCTTGCTGAACTGAAAATTCCTAGTAATAAAGCTCCCACTGAAAATAATGTCAAGCACATTATTTAAATCCACAAGAGAAAAGGTAAAACAACACAACTTCAATGGCCAACATGATTTCGGCATAGAAGGAAATTTTAGCTCAGAAGAGCAGCATGCCATTCTTTCACAAAAGGACAGGACACTTTTCAAATCACCTTGATCAGAAATTGCCATTCCCAGAGACATATTTTTAAAGGAAGGCTGAACTTTTGAGGCATTGTGTATGATTATCGCACACAATGAGTCTAAAAGGAGGTCTGGCATTAATACCAGAAGCAGAAAGTACTTTTTTTCAACAACATTCTAGTGCATGGTACGATGATTTTTTTCAATAGAGTGCCCGGAAGCATGACCTGACTTCAGAGCTGGATTATGAGAACTAAGTTAACCTAAAAATCTTACACAAAAACGTTACCTACATAGCCTTCAGGGAACATCTTCCCCAACTAGAGTGATGCCCTCGCACACAAACCAGGAGACATGGTACGTGCAAAAGCTATTGATGCATGCACTCTAAATTATACTGCACATTATCAGAGCATCCTCCATGGTGTCAACCCACCCCAGAAAATCACTGCCCCCCCCCTTCCTGGCCACCCCCCAGAAAATTAAAAATTTGTCAACCCCCCCTTTTCAGACCTGCCCCCTCAGAAACGGCCATGTTTCCCAACCCCCTGGAAAAATTAGGGATTTCACTATTATCGCGCACTTTTTGCATGGTGCGTATCAATTTTCGGGTCATATGATAAGGAAACTGACTAAATGGGTCTTACTAATTTAGCTGTATGCTTGTTGTGGTTCCTCAACTATAAAATTACCAGCCAGTATATTAATACTGCACACATGAAGGGATAGTTGATCGAAGTTATGCAGTTTTCAAAGTTTTCAAAAATCTGTCAACCTCCCATGAAAAATCTTACCTTGCCCTTTCCTGGCAAACCCCCCCCCCCCCAAAAAAAAAAATCAAAATCTTTCCTACAAAACCCTTCCCCC
>JAOBRC010608675.1:0-18000 GCA_027575255.1 Scolionema suvaense
AAGTGTTGATTACCTCGATTTTGATTTTGTGAATTCACTCTTTCGCTTATTGTACAACAGTGGACATGCATTGCTCGTACCTTTATTTTAAGGCGAACTCTGACTGCAGACATGCCAAAAATGCAAAATTTCCCGGGGCTTTGCCCCGTACCCACCTTGGGGGCTTAACGCGCCCCCAAGACCCCCATCTGCATAATGCTCGCCTCCTACGCTATGCTCCAGAGGCTCGAAATCAGAAACGCATGTCTGTCATTTTTGGGCGTGCTTTTTACCGCACGCCATTATGTAATAATTTTCTCAAGGTGTGCCGTGCACCGCACGCGATTGATTTTTTCCCGTGGAGGCCTGCAACACCTACTCACAGTTCACCCAAAACTTCTTTCCTCATATCACCTATTTGCACACAACAGCCCATATTTCTCGTACAACCTCCAAGTAGATTCTTAGTTCCATCGAATTATGCACTCTTTCTTGCTCTCTTTGTGCAAAGCTACATCCTGATAACTCCAGCCATCTTCACGCCATCACGTCTAGACTACCTCACTTACTTTCCAATTAAAACGGCTGAAATAACCATTCCCTTCAAGGAACAAGTGGCAGGGCCATTAATATTCATCGACTTAAAGCTGGGGACGGCAAACCACTCGCAATTAGGGGACGCCAGACGGACACCCCCACCTGCTGAGGAGCCCCAAACCTCATTGGATACAATACGACTCGAGTAGCCAACTCCCATATGGAGCCATTTACTACCAACAATTTCAGTCACTACTTCGGTAAATCTAGGAGAGAGCATGCAATGGCAAAAAATTATTTTCTTACCGCGCAGGATAATTCTGTCAATGTTCTTGCGCATCCCTATGTTGATATCGAAAGTGGTCCTTTGCTTGTGGGGCCATCTAATCCTTCAGGGCATGCTTTGTTTGTCTTGCTACCTTACTGTATTACACATTCCCTGTTAATACAGAGCGAGGGGTTTCACACAGAGCAATTTTCGAGGTTTACTAGGCTAAACAAGGGACTTTGTGGAGGTAAATATTTGTGGTTTAGTTTTTCCAATCGTTGAAGAGATTTTTTTTTGCGATTCCATTAAAATAAAGATGAACCAAAACACGAAAATCATAGCGAACAACGCTGCTATGTGCAGATGGATTGAGATGATGGAGTTGAAACTCCAGAGAGTCAGATCAACTCTGCCCCTATTTCAGGGAAAGAATAATCTGCCCTGATCCGAACAGATTTATACCTGAAAAGGAGGAAATCGAAAAGAAAAATATAGCAAGACCGCAGTACCAAAAACCAACATCAGGGACAGACAATGCAGACAACCAGGAACCATCTGGGTGCCAGCACTTGAGACTCTGGCTGTGGCTTTAAGCATTCTTTACCATCGCTCAACACTAAGCCCTACCCAGATGGTTGCTATCCTAAAAAGGGTATGTCTGTACACTGACACCAAAACAGATCAGAAAAAGAAACAACATATGACAAGAAATACAAGGAGGTAGGATACAAAAAAATAAAAACACAAAACAAAACAATTAAAAAAAAATGTGGTCGTATAAAAAATAATTAAATAATTCAGAAAAATTTAAATTGAGTATTTAGAAAAAAAATTAACTTACAACATACATACACAACGAGCCAACAATAACAACTACTGTACAACCCAGCCACAGGGCGAAAGAGGATTGGCATAGCGTACTTGATATTCCTAATACATCTTCAATCAGGTCGAACATAGAAAAGAATACAGGAAGTTGCATTGCAAAGGCTAGACATGCTGGCTCTAGTAAGGGCTGCATCATTACATGCTAGCCAGCAACTTGCTGATGGAGAAAAAATGTATGCCCAGTAATGACCTGGAGTTAAGTTGCAACCAGAGTGATTTATCGATGCAATTAGAGAGAATTTGCGGTTGAAGGTGATGCTCTCATCCACTGAAACAGGAAACTGTACGGCCGGTTCTCCACTCACCAAGCAAGAGACATGTCTGGTGTCTTTGAGGGCTTTGCCACTACAGACTGAAAACCTTTTCAGATTGAAAATTAGGACTCTACCAGCTCCAGAAATTTAGGTTCCCTTAAGAGCTAACTCTTGGGCATTTGCAAACTGGGCAAAAATAGCAATTTTCACCCAAGAGGATCTCCAAATAGAGATAGGTCTGTCACACTTCTCTTCTGATGTTGATGAAAACAGGCATGTGTCACATGTAATGCACGTACACACACGACAAGAACAAGAACGCAGGACTGATATCCCTGTGGTTTCCAATTGCAAAGTGACCAAGAATCAAAATTTATACTAGATAAAGCATCATTTATCGCCAGCGAAGGGAAGGTTGGAGAAGCTTTGGCGAGAAGAAAACCATGAACTCATGGTAAAGTTGGAAATACCTTGATACTATGTTGTAGGATAGCTAATGCATGATCGCTAAATTGATGGCAGCCGTCGGATTCCGTACTTCTTGTGTTTGAGGCACGCAAATTTTCAGAGGAAAACACACCTCAATTCATTTTAGGTGCAAATGGAACTGTGTGCACACGATCATGCACCTTAAATGAAAGTACTGAATAATCTCGTCATCAAAGCCTGCTACTATGTAGGACTTCATAGACTGCCCTGGCCAATAAGCCTTGAGCCCTTTGCCATGACGTTTCATTACGATCATGATCCGCCCGTAGCAAATCACAGTGCGTGATGAAAAAATAACAAAACAAAGACTGTTTTGAAAAACACCACATGGAGTACCAACTTCCATATAATCAGAAGAAACCACTGCATCCTCTACCTGTTAGACATATCCAGCAAGCCCCAAGATTATGTTTCTTCTCTAGAACCCATAACTCCTTCTGAAACTCCTCAGCCCTACCCCAAAAAATAATTCAAAAACTCCTCTGAAAGTCCAATCCAATTCTGTGTCCTAGTCTGGTTGTCTGGCAACAACAATTTTAATAAACACAGGCCTTCACAACATAATTCGGTTTCTATACAGTTCAGGATGTCACCTTCTTTCCATGTATATAGAAATACACAGAGCCCTTTTATCACACAAACCATACCTTTCCTCTAGCTCATCTCTGTTCAACCCGTGTAAACGCTTCTACTCCCGTCTTCATGTCAGCTATACAACAAATACACATTCTTTTTCTAGACATACATTCCTCGCAGTATCTCAGATTGCCTCCAATCCTGATGTCGTCCTTCCTTCCAACCCAAGCCTCTCTGCCACATCTGTGCAGGCATACTGATGTCTTATTAACCTCTGTTACCAAGAGACATTCAATAATGGAAAACATTATGAACCACCTCCACGTTTCCCTAAATCCCCCACTCCCTTCCAGGGCAAACTTGGCACACCTACAGCCTAATCATATCCTTCATTGTATTATTATCTATAGACAACTTCCTTCTCCGCATCTGTATGGTCACACCTTATTACCTCGCCAACAGTTAACACCTCCTCTATTAGCTGCTAATACCGCCGATTAACAGCCACAGGAGATTTTTCTTACAGAAAAATGAAAATGGATATGAGCAATTAAAAAAAACTCAATGGAAAATTACATACTTAACTAAGATGGTGTGACACTCATCTATGCCCTTTTGAGCAGGGAAACAGTCAAAATAGTGGCACCTTAAGTACAAACCAATTGTTAGGGGACATTCAGTTCTACTACCACACCAGGATTTCTCCCATAAACAGGACACTGTTTGGCCAGATGTTGAAGGCCTCCGTGGGCTGGGCAAGAAGTAGTGGTCCACAACCACCAGTTACAGGAAGAGACAATGCTAACAATCAGTAGAGGACATAGACACTGCTTTCAATGGATGGAGGCCTTCGTCAATCAATGATGGCTTCATCATTACTGAGTAACAAAGAACCACTTGGGCTAGATAAAAGGAACACATTGCAATGACCACTCCGAAGAAAACCACAGAGGCTTGCAAAACCATGGAGGTGAAACGATTTCCACTAACTTACAGAGTCATCGCGGAGACAGGGTGTTGGGTGAAATAACAGAACACAGGAGAGATGATGATAAGAAGACTTGGAACAGAGGAATCTCTACGGAGTGAAGGGAACAACCTGTCTCCCCTGTTTGCAGGGTGTAAGCTCTGCCAATGCTTTGACAGAAAACATGTTGACAGAAAAGAGACACTACTCCGAGGGGAATCCAATTTTGAGAAAATTTACAAAACCTTAACAGAAGACACAATGGAACATTAAAAACACTAATGGAACACACAGATGACAAGATGCATATGAAATAGCAAAGAGACCTTGACATGGAAAGATACTGACAAAAAGAAAATAAGTTTTGGTTTTGAAAATATCTTCATTGGCTCATTAGCAGGATAGGAAATAACAAAACTGCACAATAAAAAATGTTAATTGAAGGCATAAAGGCAATTGAATAATAACTTAGAAATCGTGCTACAAGCAATTTTGACTAGGCAAAGGATACTTTCTACACTCACTATTCGCAGAAGTAAGAAAACACTTAAAATGAATGATTAATTAATATGTACTGTAAGAAGCAACAGAAAAGTGAAGTTCTGCAGAGTGAACAGCACAGCTTGGACGTTCCACAACAGTGCTTGCACTCATCAACAAATCTACAGCTATGCAACAGAATCAGAAAACAGAAAAAAAAACTATAAAGTATTTATCAATACTTTAACCCTATTAAGGGGGGTAAATTCGCCCGCCCCCCTCCCCCCACGTCAAAGAGGAGTGCATCACTTGAGCTGAAACTTGGCACACAGGATAATTCTTGATGACATCATAAGTAGTGATGGCGTCATTATGAAGGAATTTGGACTCCAAAAAATCAAAATTTTGAAAAACACTTTTAGGCTTAAAAGTCAATTTTAAACTATTAAAAGATACATCTTAACCCTAAAAAGTATCAGTTGGACATGTTCTTCCCTAAAATTTGGTTAAAACCCTTGAAAATGACTACTGTCACCCCCCTTTTGCGGCCAGGTGGTCTCTAGAAATGACCAATATCATGTTCACCCCTGGGGGTGGGAACCTAAAATTTGGTCGGAATGTGGCCCAGATAATTTTCTAAAAAGTCACACTTTCAGCACTTCAGTGCTAACTTTTTAGGAGCTATTACAATTTTTCTAACTGGGGGGAGGGGGCAAATTTGCCCAGCCCCCTCGTCTAAATAGGGATTAAGACAGTAGTCCTGACGAGACTAAAGATATACTATTTGATTTGAAAATACTCTACAGAGACTTAGATAAGAAAAACAAACTTCATTCAAAACTTTTGTTTCACATATATAGCCAAAAATATAGAGAGATAGCACAGATATAACAATTCTAAGTACATTTACGATTTCTGATCATCAACCTGCTTTTTCCATGCTAAGAATAATACGCCATTACTAGTCAGAATTCTGTCTGTGCGTGCAGCAAATCCTGCTACCTAGCCAAAATTTGCAAAGAACTACAAACACAGTCAGCTGAAGGGGCTGCTCTTGTCTGTACTAACTCTGATAACATTATAAATCTATTGATAATTTGATTGCTGTGGCTCCTGATTATCCAAGAAACGAAAGCCATCACTAGCCATGTTCCGACTTAAACATGTGCGCGCTCCCCTCTTTCAAAATTTCCTACTTCGACACAGTCACATTTTTTGACAGGTATGCTTATTCTCTCATGCTAATGATTATCTCCAACTAGCAAAAGTCAGAGGTCTATGGGCACAAGGCCTTAGAGTTGTGTTTGATTCACAATTATTCAGCATGAGACAAAAATAAAAACATGACAACTTCGTATGATCTCATTGTATATCCCTTCGCCCACTTTCACTTGCAGTTGCATGCAAGTGATGCCCTGCATCAGAAATGTCATGCAGGCTAAAATCAAGAATAATGTCTCATACATTGGCATTTTAAGAAACAAAAATGATACTTGCGACAAAAGGTTTGATCAAAACAACAACAACGATATCAATTAGTAGAAACCTTGCACTAGAAACGATACAGAATAATTATCACCTAATGAAATCATGCTTAGTTCTAATTAAAGTTCTTTGGCCAGTCGAAGTGAAGCAAACCTGCACGAAAACTGCATCAGACTATGACAGACTTCTGAAGAGGACAAAATATCTAAAACATCAAAGCAACAAGCGTGTAGCTGTAAACATACCCATAAAACAAACCACTGCCAAACTCAGAGTCCATCCCAACTTCTATTCTACAATTCATCACAAGTAATTGCAACGTATTTACAAGAAAAGCAAATTTTCAAAAGTCATTGAGTTGTTTCAAAAGACGCCATCAAAATTTCATTACCACTACTGTCTTGTTACACACAGAACAGCAATAAATTATGAATAAGATCACATTTAATCCAAAGGTAATAGTTTTCCTCCACCATAGAGAGATCGCTACGATTAGAGTAATTATGTAGTAATAAATAATAACTTCACTTGAAGACTCCACCCTGAGAGAACAATTGCACGATGATAAAAGCATCCAGAATTTAGCATTTGAACAGGAAGACATCCACCGAGGCCAACAAGATAAAAGTGTAAGGAAATACACCTACAAAGATGCACAATTATTGCTGGATCCAGGCAGAAGGTTGCACACTGAAGCAACATTTTTTCTACAAGCAATAACAATCTATGAACAGACACATGGCAAAAGGGAAGATTAGGCAAAACAAAATTGCTTTGAAACACATCGTCCCTAGTGAATGGCTTACATAGAAGTAGAAATTCTCCACAGTGAAGTACGATAGCTTACAATCAGCAATGTAAATCAATACAATCAAACAGAATAAAAAAGCCAAAAAGTGACCTAAAACAAGTCATGAAATTAATGGACTCCAACAAACCCAATTAAGGATCTTTGCTTGAGGCCAAAGAAAGAATATTGAGCCAAAATACTATCAAAATACTTTGCCGAGTAAGCATTTTTAATGTAACATAGTACTTAATAATTTGTTTACAAAGCTATCTATCTACTATATTTTCATCAGTATGGTGCTTCTAAAAGGAAAATGATTGATGAAATGTAGCATTTTCGCCACGCATATAGTTGATCTCGCATGATCTGTTAAAAATTAAAATATTGACGGGGCGGGGCCACGACAATTTGGGCAGTCAAGGGGGTGCCTATTAGAGGGGACTTTAGGAAAATGGTACTTTGAGGGGGGGGGGGGGCTGACAAAAAACGGCAGGTATGAATTATACAGGGAGTACAACTTTGATAGAAACTATGTGCCCCTAACTAAAATTAATATCAAAAATTGTAAAACCCCCATGGAGAACCCATGAAATATTTTGAAAAGATCCCTAAGATTGCCATTTTAGGACATAAATTCCCAGCAGCAAGATTTTCCCGAGATAAGGTCCATGGTTCATACCTGATATACGTAGTGTTCCCCTAAGAATCACACCAAGAAGAGAAGTGAATCATTTTCCTAATCTATTGAAAGTAAAAGCACAATTGCCATATTTCACTACTTCTAATCCAATCCTAAAAATGGCCACACCCAAGCCTAACGGGCGCTTTACCGGTAATAGTGAGGTTGCGAAATGCCAAAATCTACGATGCAAACGCTGTTGTTAGGCTGTTGCGATGTCAAAGGAAAGCTCAACTAGAGGGTAGCCCACGGGCCAATTTACGTTGTCCTTGATCTGCGACGCTAAATTTCAAAATTAGCATCCTAGATTTTTGCACTGGATTGGCCTCCAAACCAAAACAAAACAAGATTTAGAACGACCCACTGTTCGAAACAATGAGCCAGAATATTCGAACTGTGTCGCCAGATTCCAAAAGTAAACAAACAGCGTCGTAGATTTTTTTGCAACCACTTTTCATCTGCGACACAAAACGTCAGCTATTCGAATGTTGAAAAATAGCGTTCGCGTCGCAGATTTTAATTTCGCAACCTCACTAACGTCTCATAACCAATAATAATAATAGTAATACTACCGCTAAGATTCACACCAAAAATTACAAAACCTAATACTAATAAATAAGAATAAATAAATAATAAATTATAATAAATAAATTGCTGAGCTGATCACTATGTTTTAGGTTCAGTGATTCCCATATCTCTGGGTAGAAGGCGCAGAGATATACCTTTCTCAGTGTCGAGGCCCCGAGATACGCCTTTCACTATGTTCCAGGGCCAGTGATTGACCTATCTCTACGCTGAAGGCCCAGAAATACGCCTATCATTGTGTAATAGGCCAAGTGATTTACCTATCTCTGTGTCAAGGTCCTGAGATAGGCCTATTTATGTGTTAAGGCCCAGAGATACACCTATCACTGGGTTTAAGGCCCGAAGGTATGACTATCACTGTGTTTTAGGCCCAGCAATTCACCCATCTCTGTGTTAAAGGTCCAGACATATGCCATTTTCCCTGGCCACACTAAAAATTCCCAGATTTCTAAAAATTTCCAAGGTTTTCCAGGTTTTCCAGGTCTGTGGGAACCCTGTTGTGGACACGTGATGAATGGATCTTGGAACATCAGAAAAAAAATCTTATGATGGTAATTCAACATAAATTGCATTCTCCAAGCAGAACTCAATTTTTTAAAAAGTCATGTGTCAGCAATTGTCTGAGAAAACGTGTTGGTGACATTCAAACCTTCAACAGAATTTTCTTGCTAAAGCGGGAGGCCAACAATCGGTAATGGGAATATCACAAGACACCAGAAATCAATGTTGAGATAGGCAAAATGTCATAGCAATAAAAAATATAAGAAGACTACATAGGGACTATTATTCGCAAAACCCACAAAAACAGTCAGGAGTGATGCTAAGTGAGGTCGAAAGTTGCACAGGGAGAAACATGGTCTCCGGAAAGTCACTGACACTCCCACCCTCGTACAGGGTTAGCATCCGAAGATAACCTGGATATATCAGAGATGGAAAAGAAAATGTGACAGACTGACACATTTTAACGAAACACGAAAGGCACAAACAGAGGTGATGTCCTTATTAGAGGTAGTGAAAAGGGTGGGGATATGGGTGTCTGTGGCTTTAAACATGATTTACAAGCCCATCACTCAGCCTTATGTACCCTGATAAGCAGTCAATATGTAACAATGATACCCTAATACCTCAAACTGCTGCAAGAGAACTTTCGAGACGGGCAACATGAAAAACCTGACCAAACACGACCACAAGAACACAGTGCAAAAAGAATTAATAAACTTTCCACGCAACAAAACCTGGTGAAAAAAAGAAATATGAAAAGTATATTGAAAAAAAATTGTGATAATATAAAAATTCAAACAAATCGTAAACAGTTCTTAAAAAGCAATTAGAAAAGAAAAAAAAACAAACAAAAAAACAATATGATAGAAACAAAAACTTGAAACAGCAACAACAACAGAAATAAACATCAAGGCAGAGACTATAACTTTAAAAAATTCACAATCATACAAACAACATGGATTGGTGATGTTTATGTGTGATTGAAGCTATAAATTCAAATCACAAGGCGTGCCAAAAATAATACTTAAATACGACCCATTTTAACTGCAATACAATCAATAGACAAAATAAGGGTTACAATAACAACTTACGCCATTTGCCTTTTTCTTTAATGCAGTGCAGTCTTTGCCATCAATTGGATCATCAGACTCATCCGCCATTTAAACTTAAACCACATCACCAGCTGCTCATTAGCGCAGTACAACAATTTCGATTATGAACCATACATCTTTCATAAAATACCATAGTCTAGTTATCTTCTACTGCAACTTGATGCATAAATATGTATAAATACGTGTAAATAAGCACACTCTTTCAACAGAGAATCTTGTAACACTGGCATTAGTCAGTAACTGCCAAGAAACAAGTACCCAGTATTAATGCATTACGATTGTTGTGTTTCACTCGCAAATCACAGTCTATAAAATGCAAAAATAAACTTTGTATAATAACTTACTTCTTATGTTTTCAGTCAAGTTCAGACAAAGCTGCTAGCCAGAAAGACAGAATACTTATGAGCTTCATCAGACATTATGAAGATGCCTATTATAAAGGGACTTACAGCAATGCTTCAACTAATCATCCCCTTCTTGTAAATGCCCCCCTCGAATAAACGCCCACCTTTTTCAAGGAGATTATTCAATAAACGCCCCCCTCTATTAAACGCCTCCTCGAGCAGATGCACCCTCTAGAGGAGTGTTTACCAGAGATACACTACTTAAGACATGTAAAACTACTACCACCACTACATTATTACTTCAGTTTTGTGGCTTCTATTTCATGTAAATATATGGAAATAGGAAAAAGATGATGTTTACGATGATATTGACGTGTAATCTAGTGTATATTTCATTGATGTATAAAGTTTATTCATAAGAAAAAGAGGAGAAGTTCATAACAATGTAATAGACGCCTCCCTCTTTTAATAGATGCTCTTGAATAGATGCCCCCCTAAAAAGTCCCAAAATGTAATAAATGCCCCATAACAAGACTTTTCCAAGCTTCTGCTTCAACATGTTGTAAGTGATTACCACCTCACAACTTCACAACTTCACATCAATATCGACATACCAATAACAGAAAAAATAAATGAACATATTCAAAAAACACTGGAGCCACCCTACCCCTACTTCCTTCAAAAAAAAAAAAATGATGACAGAGATTAAACCATCGCCTTGGTTGTGAGGACAAAAACATTAAGTTGAATAGTCAATGGCAGCAAACTTGAATACAGGGGAAAATATCAGTTGTTGCTTTAGCACCTGCCGACTGGCACACCACTACAATACTTAAGGCATGCTACTGTTTTTCCCAAAATAACCGATCTTACCATGATCTTTAACACTAAAAATTGTACAAGGTACAAAGCCTCAACAGAAGCAAAATAATTACAGGGCTAATTTAAACCCTATATTGCTATTGACTAACGAATGCAACAGTATCCCCCTTGTGGTTCAAAGCAACAGAGTCCTGGAAAAAGCCTGCAATACGTTGCACTTTTTCCAGAAATCGAATGCATGCCCCACGCTTCTACAATACGTCCTGCATTACCAGTGTTTTTATCCCATACAACGTACATAATTCCTTGATGACGTGTAAGAGCCTCACACAACAAAAATCTCGTGGAAGGGCCTGGTAGTTGCAGCACAACTGCATAGACAGACACAAAGAAAAAATTCAGGAAGAGAATTAAACTGAACCAAGCAAAAAAGGAAATTTGACTGTTAAGTGCACAAATTAAGCTATCTGAGTAACTTTGATTTCTCTTTCAGGTGCCTTACAAAAAATTATAAACCATTACATGAGACACCTACTTCGTATATTTAGATCTAATTAACCCCAACTAACACATAATACATAATATAACTTTACAAACAGTGATAGTAAAGTCCAGTATGTTTCAGAGCAAGCTCGTAGTTTCCATTCCTTGCAGAGAGCTGGAATAAGTTTAAGATGAATAGGGTTGAAACTCAAAAGCGGTGGAAGATTTTTTGAGAGGAATTGATAATAATGCCCTGCCAGCCCTCCAAAAGATCTATGATTAATATCAACCCCTTTTATGCCAAGTGAAACCCTGGCTACCCCTGGACTTTTTCAGAGGCTATAAACCCAAGGGGAGGGGCAGACAGTGTGCCCCACTGCTAAATAAAAACCAACTGGAAGCACGAATGCATTGAACAAGTTAGAACAAAAAAATTGTTCAAAACTGCCTCCTGTGGGCTGTGATGACACCAGAAATGATGTAAAAGTCGATTTTTCACACTAAGCAATAGAAAAACCCCAAATTGCCCCTAAACATCTCCATAATGTGTTTATGTTTTGCCTGTCAAACTTTGTATTTCCTGTTTCATCACTAGATTAATCACGATATATACATAATACAGCTCAAACTTCACTTTTACAGGCCTCTTCTGTGTTTCTGCGAGTCCATTTTACCCCAATTGCCTAAAAAATGTCCACCCTGTCGAGACAAAGGAATGAAAACTACAACAATTGACTGGAGAAGATAGTCCATATAATTTGAGCAAAAGTCATAAAACACTTGCGCCTGGAGCAGGCATTTTTGCACAGAGGACAGAAGTCTGGCAGGGAGGGTTAAAGCTTTGTTGTCAGTGAGAATAGTGTATTAGAGCCATTCTTAAAAAAGTGCCACATTTGACAAAAGGAAATGTCTACAACTGTCAAAATCTCATGTTATCGATTCGCCTGTCGAAGTTTTTCTTCTTAACCTATATCATGTCCAGTTTTGATATCAGCTTTCTCTTTCAAACAGATTCAAACATCTCAAGCTTACGCTGCTTTCAGATGTTTGAAGATGTTTTGCAGGCCTGTCCCTGCAACGCATGCGATCGCACGCGCACGCCTTGGCATCTCGATCTCCGGAGGAGAGTGATTGCCGCATGTCTAGATTTGACGAAAAGATGCCTCTGAAAGGCAGATAAATAGACGTAAGTTTGTCCCGATGTTGCCTTGCACGGTCATTCATATGCATGTATGTTTAAAATATTTCCCATGCCCTTCTGATTCCTTTGCTTATTAAATCATGTTGACCTAAAATTTATGGTGCTTGAAAATTTCGCATGCTCCATCACTTTCTGAACTTCCTGTTTCCTCATGGATCCCACCCTTCTACTCTCACGCAAGTTTCACATTACACACACATGCGCACCAAGTATACCTTGTATAAAGCCACACCACAAGTGTTTCCTAATTAAAGGAATAGTTAATCTGTACATGCGAACAGGCATTTTTTAGTGACCAAGTACTAAAAAGGTTGTCTTTCACTGCAGGGAAAGATCGATTTCCCTGGTTTGGGGTTCACGTGGTTAAAACGTCTCCCGGTTTGCTACAAAGCCATCGCTTGTGAGGAGAGCTGTGCAACTATAAGTCTACGAGGGTACGATGAAAAAAATATTGGAAGTACTATCCCACGCCTAGATTCTCCAAGGCGTGCGCCTGCCGCACACCTACCAAAATCCTCACTGACAGGCCTGTTTTGGATGTTACATGTCACCAAATTCTGCCAAACCATACTCAATACCAGCCTTTGCTTTTCCTTTGAAAAATATCACACTTCTTGAGGAATCAAAAAACACTGATTGTGTTGTTCCAGCTATCAAGAAATCAGCAAAAAGCGCATGACGTACGCTACAGTCAAAAAGTGGACATGTCATTGCCAAAATGTTCTAGCCAAATTTCTACGAATTGAAAGATATTTGGCCATTGGTGTCAGATCGTTTTTCAAGGCGGTAGGTTAGAGCTATAAAAGCGTATCCATGGTGCTTCGTGACTGCTTCTAACAGATGAGCTCTACTTTGATTTCACGGTAATGTAGGTTACATTTATACTCTGGACACACCTTCTGTGAAAGCTAAATTGCGTTCATCGGACTTACAACGAGGGCAAGCAGGTATGAACAAGAAGAAACAGTTTTACGTCACTTAAGATTGTATTTTAACTATGAAACAGTGCTTTATGTTGCACTAATATGAGTCAGTATGCTGTGAGATGGACTGCAGATACATGATTTTGGAACAGTCTGAGCTGCCTCAGCATGATTTTTAACAAGAAGTTGGCAGCAACTATTTCTAATTTCGTAGTTGAAACGTTGGCTAGATATTGCGCAAGTTTAACCAAAATCAGTTGCAACAATGCCTATCTCATGTGAATTTACTATATATCCGTCATACATGAAATGTTGCACTTTTTCGAGAATGGCTCACTACTTCAAACTAACTAATTCAGCACTTTTCCTTGTTACGACACGAACTATTAAAAGTTGTGCTTCCGAGAGAAGAAAGTGTACTACATAGCTAAAAAGTGGAGATGCCACCTCTAGCTTAGTAGCAACTGTGAGTGGGTATTGTTGTGGTGGAGGCTGGTTTTAATGAAAAACTTCATTAGATTAGAAAGTTTTGATGTGACATGAAAATTATTATAAAAAACTTTGACTAGAGAAAAATGATAAATAATTACTTACCACATTCCGCTAGTAAAGTTATTATTCAACAATCAATCAAGAACCTGTTCACATATACCCCCACTGGTACACATTCCCATCCTCTAGTGTTTGATACAACTGGATCATGAGTACCTATCTATTCTTCTAGGAATGAGACAACGAAGTTTCTATAGTATCAATCTGCTTTTAATAGCCTTCAGCAGTAGATATCCAGTTCTGATAATGTTTCAGTAGAAGTCAGCATATCCTGGATCTCCCTGCTATAGCAGCTGCCAGCCACTATCTTGTTATCACCACATTCATCAAATGAACAGTAGATTAAAAAATCAGCTGAAAGAATAGCTCTCCAAAACTTGTTATGGTTACGGGATTTGACAGCAACAACCACAAGATGATCTCATCTTGTGATAGCCACACTCTACAAATTCACAGCTTACAAATCTGCATAGAGGATGGTATTTAAAGCCTTTACCTCCAGCTTAGACAAGTAATCAACAAGATGAATTAATAAAAAATCATGTTAAGAAGATTCTAGAGAGCACTTTCCTGAGCTAAAGGCAATAGAAAGGAAAGGACTGTCACCATAACAGGATCCTTTCTATCTCTGATCGAAATAGAAAAGATTAGGCTATAGCCAAGACAGAGCATGGAATTAAGTCATAGAATGCTTGCCAAAAATGGATCTAGTGTCTGCGATATATAATGGTAACTAAACTTGAAGCTGTTCTCCTCTTGAAAAATTCATCCCAAAAGTGTTATTTTACATTAAGAAGTAAAGGCGAAAGGTGAAAAGATCAGAATTAGGTCAGAAGTAGAGCTAGAACGATACTAACGACATCATAGGGCCACCTATCCAACAAATTCCAGAGATGCATTCATGCAACTGAAACATAAGACAGTGGTTTCAAAAGTAGGCGGCAGCCGGCTCAACGAGACTCTTACTTTCAAACATTCTAGGATTTGTGCCGGCTACTTTTCGTAATTATAACTAAATAAGAAAGGAAACAATGGCAATTATAAGAGTTGGAGCAACCCACGTTCATGCTACAGCCTGCAAGCAGTATCTGCACAGATAACCAATGGTTGACACCTAGGTGGCACACAGTCTCATGTGATTTTCCATTATATGGTAGAAAATCACAGTAACCAGGTCTGAGTGCATAACCAAGCCATCTATAGTTCGTTTTCAATCTTCAAATACATCCCAGCATGTTCATTTACATTTAGCAATTTACGGCCACTTTGACTCCAAATATTATATGCAGGCCAAACAGCTGGAACGTACCCTAGCAGAACTTATAAGCTTCACCCTTTCATTGCTTGAATTGTGATATCTCAGCAAATAATACAGCCAATGAGTTCAAATTTTCACCTTTTATTTGTGAAATAATGTTGAATATAAATTTTTAATTTAATTAGGCTTTAATATTATTAATCAATTTGAGGAGGTTTATTTTTTATCCCATTCTTTTCGCAATGACATCAAAAAACCAGAAAATTCCTAAATAAAGACAAAACACATCCTCCAAAATTAGAAAGTACCACATGAAATCAAAAAACTGGACAGCCAGGTCGAAAACTCAGAAACATCAGAATCTCGGAAATCAAACCTCTGTGTCCAAGTGTTCGTATGAAAATATGGCAAATTGGAAAACTCAGATGTGAAAAACTCGGAAACCTAAAAAACTTTCAAAAATAACGTCCATTTCTATCAAATCTATCAAACAATTAACAACAGGATGCAACACATGATACAGCGACTGTTTAGATCGCTGGAGACAGGACAAACCAATCAGACAATAAGGGTCAACAATTCACAGTAAACAGTATTAGTACAGTGACTAACACAAATATGCAATATTTATATCCTGACATTCACCCCTTCTAAATAAAAGTCCTCCCAGACATATGCAGAATTTAAAGTCAAAGTCGACCTTGCACCCTATTCTCTTCCATGCATAAACCGCATAGAACTAACTGTTTTCGAAACATAAAGCGTTGATCGTCAGAAAGTGAGCTCTAGCAACTGAAGTGTCCTTAACTTGTTTGGAATTAGCGCATGAAAGATGGACTTCATCATAACCAGGAGATATCGTGCTCCAGAGGAATACTTGGTAATCGGTGTGGTGCTCTCACTTATGGTGAATGTGTGACTCCTAACTGAAGAAGGTGAACCGCACCAGGCTAGTCTTTCGGTGGAAACTTATCAGGCGAGGGATGTAGCTTGGGGTGTTCAATGAAAGACGCTCAAGCGAACTTCGACACTGTCTCGTAAAAAAAAACGTCGGTATCCTACTTCTGTTTTTGCCAGTGATGCTTAGTACGCTTTCGTTTGCTGGAACTGAAATTCTACAGTTCTTGGTATGCGTAGACATTCTCTGTGTGGTCGGAAAGTCTCAAACTGGATGCGCTGACATTCCTTCTGTAGTTGGAAGGTCTCCAACTGGTGATGGTACAGGTAGAAAATGTGGCATTTGCAGTAGGCTAGATGTAGGGAAGCAGAAGGTTGGCTGTAGGTAGCTTGGCAGATAGTAGACTAGAAGTCGTTCCTGATAAAAATTGTACATCCAAAGATTTAAAAACATCGCGGACTTGAAACGGGAGGAACCACTAGCACTACTCGGTCAGATTCTAGTTCTCTCTCTTGTCCCAAGAGCTTTTCATCAGAACTAGTGCCCATAGACGGAGGTATTGTTAGTAAGCGTTTATTGCTAGCCCTATTCATCCGCTGACCCCCTGAAGATTCACCTTCAGCTCACTCAGACGGGATGAGAAAAATGTGTGCGATCTCCAAATACCGCCCACAAAGTTACTAACTGTGTAGTTTCCATACAAATCGCCAGCCAGAAATCTGGGCAGGTCTATAGATACAATTGATCGGATACGTGGAAGAAGGCAGAAGAGCTCTGAGGTTTAGATAAGGACGGTGCGACAGGTATATTTGCCCGAGCTGGTTGCAAAATCACTGAATTCGATGATAGCTGTGAACTTTGCAGAGGCACATCCATAGCAGTGACAGTTTGCTGTAGCAGGGCCTTGTCAGGCTTTATTGGTGAATTCGTTCTTTCTGAACTGTCCATGCGTAGCAGATGGTTCTCCTAGGTCTTTGTAGTGGAGCATATCAGGTAGTCTTCTGGTTTTTGATCTGCTCGATAACTGACACTGATTACCTTCTCTAAAGAACTATTTACCTGTCTCACTCAAGTGACATGTTTGCAGAGCAAACTTTTTTTTCCCACTGGAGGAAGATACAGTTTACAAGGTATATACCTAGGAAGTGTATAGGATGCTCGGAAGACGGTGGCGATTGCGAAGAAGTAAGATTAACAGTTTCGAACTCTGGTGTGACAGGATCCACTAACGTAGTTCCTAATGGTTTCTCCTCAACCCATCTTGTAAATGTAAATCTGCCATGGGCCAACCTAACTTTACAAGAGCCAAGCAAATTACCAGTGGTACATAAAGACTTGCCGCAAAGGAAGCAAGGCGTATATGTCGAAAAATGCCACCAGGCAAGGTTCCTGGGAGACGGAAAAACATATCAGAAGGCCTGAGACAACACGGCAATAGATTAGGGGCCATTGCTAGAGGTTCTTTCCAAGAGAAGTCATATTTTTAGTAACAATCCTATCCACACCATTGACCCTGAAGTTCGAGTTTGAGAGCTGCAGGGAAGTCTTTTTCAGCATCTACCTCCCTCACCGATCGGGAAACTAACCTGCAGTTTTCATATGAGCCCTTCTGGAGAGAGGAAGATATTGGCAACGAGCCTAGGCAAGCACTGTTGGACTGCACATGATCTCCCACCCTCCAGTACTAACCGCCTGTTCAGCAATACTAATAGCCTTCTATGCCCTGTTCAGCAATACTAATAGCCTTCTATGCTTGCCATGAGCCTGCAACTACCTCAATCTTGGATAACAGGATCCTTTGAGTCCCGCAGCAACAGATGGCCGCTGATTTGAGTAGATTTCAGGATTGCTGTTAATGATAAGTCGGAAAAGTGCCTACCGGTAGGCAATTTTGCCTACCGGAAGGTACTTTTCATATGATTGTGAAAA
>JAOBRC010608676.1:0-10899 GCA_027575255.1 Scolionema suvaense
CGTCCCCCTTACATGAAGGAAATAGCAGCGCGGGCAGAAGACCTACTTTCTGCTGCACGTGCGCGATCGGCAGCGCAAGCACGATATTATTCACGGAGAAGACTGATAGGTGTTATAACTTTGTGCATTTCATGTTGAAATATAATTTGTGCATTGCATCTGGTTGCACTTGCCAATGTTTGCAGGATCTGGATGGTGCTCGACTTCCGAAAAGTATATCCGACGAAATTGCATCTGCCATTGTAAGTTTTGTTACCTATACTATGATTGTTTATTTATATGTCATTTTAGTTTGTCTCGATGGATTGTTTTTTAGTTTTTGTAATTTTTATCAAAATGATTTTACACGAGCTGCAAGGTAAATCATATGACTGAACTGTTATCTACAGGATTGATTGATGTGAATTAGAAGTTTATAGATGCTGCCATGTTTTTGGAATTCTGTCAAGTATGTCTTCTCGTATACTCCTCAATTAGGAACAATTTATTGGTTCTATTAATACGTGGGTCATTTTTGTTTGCTTTTTGGCAACAGTTTCATGCATAAAATTGAGCAACAGTTCATGCATAAAATTGAGCAACAGTTCATGCATAAAATTACTTTGCAAAACTTTCCTGCATGGTGGAGTCGGCTAGTAGTCTTATCTCCATTGCAATGTTGTTGATGTAGGCAATCGTGCATCACTTGATTGCCTAATTTATTTTAGTTTAGTTTGCAATGTTTGATAAAGAAGACTTACGTGTCCTTTGAGAGCGATACTCCAAAAAATTGGTATTGGAGGCTTCCAACAGACAAGGGGTGTTCTCCGCTAGATCGCCTGCATACCTGAACACACTCTATTTTGCAGTTTGAGACAAGTACTTGTGCAACGAAGATTGTTACAATAGCCTGAAGAAAAAAAAACAACTTTTAATCTTGTTAGTAAGTTGTATTGATCCAATCACCTCTGGCTTACATAAAGTAGACCTTATATATCTGAAAAATAGATTGTGCTCTGTTAAGACAATGCGGTTAGTTCACTCGGCTTTTTGACGCTTTCTACGTTTTGGTTGTTCTAAAATCAAATGTTGACCCTGTAAGCTGCTGCACCACGGAACAAAGGCTGACTTTCAGATGTGGGACTGTCTTTGTTGTAGCCTGTCTTCCTTTCTTACTTTTTTGACATTCCCATTAATGTGAAGTGGATGCACCTAGCGTGTGTACGACATTATTGTGATAATAGGTTCGCACTTTGAGGTGGTCACCTTTAAAACAATACAACGGTCAAAAATGATATTCAGCTCACGGATAGAATGATGAGAAATGATAACGTTTGGTTTTTATTTGAGGTGAAAAGCTTCAGCGGTTGTCCTAAAATCTTGCTTCAAAGTTTGGATAATAAGCCTGACATCACTTATGACCATCACTAGGGACACTACTAGCCATAGTAACCAACCAGTTGAAACAATTCTGGAGATGGTGTGTTGAACATATCCATAGTCTGACAAAAGTAGTGTAATCAAAGGTGTTCAGCTGTCCTTAGATCAAGCACTACTCAATCACAAATATTCACTAATTTCATTGGTCATAGGCAATAATTACTGTGCCTAAGAAAGATGGCAGAAACTTTGCCACTTCAAAGGCCTGTATATCTTAACAAAAGCAGCTTTTCTCATGAAGTAGAGATCAAAGTTCCTGAATTTGAAAGGACTTTCAATTATGGTAACATCATTTTTGACTGTTGCATTGCTTTATGTTTTGCTGGTATTTCTTCTGCAAATGTTCATCTTTTGTTTGTTAAGAAAAGTATTGAGACTGCATTGCTCTGTTTTGTTTCATAGCAAGAGATATTTGCTGTATCTAATGACAGTGTGGACTTCGGAGATTCCGGTAAGCTTCTATTTGATTAGTTCCTTTTAGTTTGAAAAACATTTCCATAGATATTTCAGCACGCGCAGCCTAGCAACACAAGCTTCAATTTCACATAAAGTAGCAATCGTAATGAGGATGAACTATGCATGCAAGTGAAGATGATATTTAGAGAAGCAGGGCAGCCATTTTCGACGTAATTAGAATTTGTATTCTGCTGTGCCTAAAATGAGAGAGAAGTATTGATAGGAAGATTTATTTACATACTTGTTTCTCGCATCGGAAATAGTAGAGTTGGAAGATGTCGTTGCAGTGAATCCTTTTTTCTTGCTATGTTACTAGTGGCACTGGTGGGGAGTTTATTGGGAGCACATCTACTTTGTTGCCTTGGGGGTGTTGACTATTGCCTTTTGTGCCATCAGTTTATCGTGCCTGTAAATTAATATTATTTTTGGCAAAATGAAAATCGATACTGTGATGATATGTATCTGCGTACTAACTACTGTCTTTGGTTTCTGAACTATGTTCCTCTTCAACACTAGAAATGTCATCTCTATAGCTAGCGTGCCCATGTCCTGTTATTATTCCCTGGTGTTAAGTAACTATGATCAATGTTCCACCCAAGTTGTTTGGAGACTGGTGAAAGTAGTCCAAATTTTCTACTTTGGCATATATTGTTTGTAACATTGCACTAATTTTTCACCAATTTTCAAAATTTTCCTTTCTAAGAGTATTGTTTTGGCATTTTCTACGCAACTGCAGCTGTGACTTGTTTATTTTACACAATGTGCATGAAGGCAGCACTGTTGAACCGCTTTCTGTAAATGGTGTTTAAAAATTGTTGAGGGCAATATAGGTGACCATGCCTGTCATTAGGCAACAACAGCAGTGGATGAATCTTCATTGTGGAGCTGGAATCGCAAGCAAAAACTCTGCAATCACTCATTGTGATGTCAGGTTGGTAAAGCAGTAGTTGGATAGAAGTGTTCTGTTTCACGGAACCTCAATTTAATGAATACATTGAAATGTGTCACTCGTCACTTTCTTATTTGTTTGGGTATAAGATCAGTCACGTCACGTACGACTCGTGTCCAAAGTGCTTGGATGAAAACCACTGTTCGATGTGTGAGATTTGTGTCGATCAGTGCAACTTTAACCATTAACCATCCTGTTTTGAGCTAATAGCATTTTTCCTATATATATCTTCTTGTTTATAATTGTGTTTCATAATGTTAGAAAACAAGGCACGGAATAAAGTAATCACCGAAGTCTTTGTTGTGGCATACATCCATATGATGGGTAAGTGCTTTACTGCAACATAACATTGCACTAAGGATAGTCAGGATCCAAGGAGCAAGAGCCATTGACCTTCTTATTGTGATCTCAAATTATTTGTTGTTTGTTCATCTGTACCTACAATGATTGAATCTTACGTGAATTTTCTGGAAAAGAAATTCAATATTCAAATGCTGTTGTGCTAGTGACCATCTGGAAACATTGTGTGAGCACAGCTGACAATACAAAATGTACTGTATGTCTTATGTATATCTCTCGAAAATCTTACAAACATGAATATTGTTGTGCATTTCCGCCGCTGTATTGTTCCATTGTCTGCTCTGTTGCTGTTCCTTGATTTTTGTACTTGGATTTGTACGAAGAGATGCCATGGATGATTTGTTGTAATACTTATTCTATGATATGTTTTCCTGCTTTGTGTCAACCTGAGGATTGGATGAGAAAAGAATACGTTGTTGCCCGTTTTCGCATTGGTGCGTAGTCTGGATCAGAATAAAATGTTACTATTTGTTAATGAATATTGACAAATATGCCAGCAGGCATGTAATCATGAAATTTTGAGACTCAAATTGATTTGTTTCCTGCCAGATATGAAGCTTGTAAATTCAGTTTTGGAATGTTTTGTTTTTGTGCCATGTATTCTTTTTTCAGGAAGATCATAAATGATGTATCTTCCTACCTTTTGTCACTTATAACAGTTAATGATGGCTGTTCCTCCATTGTAAAGTAATTTATGGAAATGCTCTGATGCTTGATTTGGTATTGGCTGGTTTAGTGGCTTAGGTTTAATGGAATAACAGGAACTTCGCTTACTGCATTGTTGTTGCTCCTTCTACTTGCAGGACATTTTGAAGATCATTACATGAAGGATGAAGAGGGTCATGACGTTATTGACGTAAGTATAGAAAGTCGTCCAATTAAGTTATTTTTTATCATCTGTTTTGTTATTTTGAATGGTTTGCCAAGAAATACAACGTGAAAGACGTCCCTCTCCTGGTAGGCTTTTAACTAGAAAAGTAAAATCACTTTCGAATATTTTCATCAGCATACATAGAGGCGCACACCCTCAGCGTGGATGTATTGTGTTGATTGCACAGGAAGACTGATTGTTGAAACTGCCTGATCTCATTTCTCTATTTTATATTTGCTGATAACCGTTCATAAAATTTGTAATTGGTGAAGTTATTCTGTTTTTATTTGCAGGTAAAACCGTTTTGTAGAGGTGCCAGATCGAAAGAACAGAAAGAGGTGAGGATTCCTTTGTTTTCCGGTTTATTCATGGCATTTTGCACATTTTTGTTTGATGGACTAACTTGCGCTCTTTCCTAGTAGTCAAGTGCTTAGCTTGCTGAATATTGGCTGTACTGTTTACTGGTGTTACAAACTAATCACATGGCAACTTGTCATACCCTTTTACACTATGGCGCACTTAATGAGCCTATCTGGAATGAATTATTAGTAGAAGTTTTATACGCAGTAAATTATGTTCAGAGTTCTTTGCTTCGTTTTTTTATGCAAAATTCAGGCATGTCAGTGTTCGGCTAATTGGTGGAATTCCGCAAATTTTTCTGTCTTCCGCTAAAATTTCCGTGATTTTCTGGGATATTCTTTATTTGTGTTGGCAGTGAGTCTTCCTTGGCAATAACTCAACTAGTAAATAAATTTATGGGGCATCAGTATATGTACTTGATTTATCTCCAGCTATTTCAGAAGCACAAAACTACTCTAAATATACAAATTTCTGTATTGTTCGCTGTTTCTATTTAATGTCCTTTGTCTCAGATGCTTATGGTTTTGCCTAGTAAGGATGAGGATCATTAGATACTTGATAGGTGAAGATCTTGGGACTATGAATTATTGAGGCACAGTGCTTTTAAAGGGTCAGGATCTGTCAGAACCGTTGAAGTTAAAAATTTTGAGATTTTTTATTCAAAATAACAGTATTGCCACCAGGACTTTAAATCTAAGGTATTTCAGCCATAGGAACTACCAAATGAAAGATATCTTCATCTTGACGCTCAATTCTTGAATTTTGTTTTCCGCCCCTAAATTCAGATCCTGGTCAAAACCTTACAATTTCAATTTGCCAAAATGTACAAATATTATATTAAGATTGAGATACAATAGTATGAGACTTGCATTGTGGTTGTTTTTACGTTGAATAGAACTAATTTTGCTCAAAATAGTAACATTTATTTTCAGACGGCTAAGGGCTCAGTAAAACCTAGCACTGAGTGATAGTGAAGCGATGAGCATAGAAAGAATCTACAATTTATTTTCAGACGCCTATCGGATGCTTTCCCTTTAACGGTTACCATAACAAGATTTTTTACTGAGAAAAAAACGGCTGAAGCTGTTGCCGCAAATTTTTGCAAGTCTTAACAGAATTTACTTGCGCATCTTTTGCTGCAAATTTCGTCATCATACCTGTAACAGGGGGGTGTCACGTGACCATTTTCTGACAGGGGTAAGGTAATTTTTTGTCAAATTTTCTGTTTTTTGGCTCTTATTTCACGTCTGTTCAACCGTTTTCAATGATTTTGGGCTTACATGATAGCTTTCAATGAGCTCTTTTAGAAAATGTCTAATTTGAAAAAATTCATGCAGCAGGGGGTTCATAATACTGGTGTAAAGTCCGAATTTTTCCATATTTTGGGACTTGTAAAAATCCAAATTCCGGAAGATATAATGCTTTCTTACTTGCGCTGCCACTAAAATGCAGCGTTTCCAGCCTTAATACATCACTTTCTGTCAGAAATTCCCGTTGCTAAGCGTTTTCCGCCAAATTAAATTTTTTTGTATTGGTTCCCATGGAACTTTTTTCTGTGGACATTTTTCTTCTTAGTGCTTTGCATCACTTCTTATTTCAAGTTTTAAAATTATGACTTTGCCTGGCATTTTCTCCTTTTGCACTGTTTTCACGTGCCGCCGACAAGCATTCTGCCGTGACTCGAAACTTCAAAAACTTAACCACATTGTAAGCATTAGGGAACCCTGAAACCATAGAAAATGTAGGCATAATTGAGACTGAGTTGAAATTATCTAATGCTTATTAAAATGGTGGATGACGGTTGGTAGGCTGGAAGAAGCATGGACTGTCTTCTATTATGTTTTGTTCGATATACACGCACGTAAAACGGGGGAAACATCACCTTTGCATGAGAATACTTGTGCATCATTTAGTGTTCCCGTACTAGCTTTCTTTTTGCGTATATCATCTAAAATATGTTTCTCTGAAGCTTCAATGACTGACTTTGCCTTGTAGTCAGTCAATCGAAAAGTCTATTTCCGTTCCTCTTCGAGTTTCGTAAGCATTGTTAGTGCTGTCAAGTTTTTCGGGGTCAGCATTGGTGCCAAGGGAGGATAGAACACCTTCACAAACCTTGTCTAGAGCTTGAACTTCCATGATTTGGTAAAGAAATCTGGATGCCCGATTTGGGGTTCCAGGCGATAAGGCATCCCCTGTACTGTTATTTGTTCGAATTTTCCACTAATTTGGAACTAGGCCACTGACATACCTAAAAATTGTTATGGCTCCTGAACAAGTACCATTGGATTATTGGTACTGTATGTCCGAATTCATATGTACTGTTCATCCGATTTTAGTCGTTTTTGGTGTGATTCATAGGGGCAACTTTGCATATGCTATGAACCATGTGCCATGTATGGGGTAAAATCTTGTTAGGCTTGTTGGTGGTAATGTACGTCAGAAAATGGCTTACTTCATGGTTTTTTCCATACATGTGGAAAACAGTTCATATGTGTTTTGTCATTTTTGGCATCGTTCTTAAGGATACTGGAAGGGTTTATTTGGTCAGAAAATAGTAATTTGCAAATTTTACAATATGATGTAAATAAAATCACGCTCTAACAAATAGAGTAAGTTCCATTCCAAAAGATCACACCGTTCACCGTTCATGAAAAGCTATGTTTATAATGTATCATATTTTGAGAACGAAACTAGATATGAAAAATTTGAGACACGGTTTTGTTGTCCCATGTATAATGAATCTGATGAAATAAAAGTCATTTGCTGGAAATCAAGGGTCAGGGAATTAAAATCAAAATAAGGAAATGGGTTATCAAATGAAGTCACATGATACAGAAGAACAAAGGAGATGTAAAATTTACATTTCTTTTACTGAATAGACGAAATAATCTCTAGACTTTTGGCCATTTTGAACGATTAGAAACAGGTGTTCCGAACTCCTTACAGTATCCTTAAGTTGTTGTGACCCATGCTTTGTATCTTGGGAATATACAGTGGCGATTTATGTCAATAGTGGCTATTTTTAGGGGTTTTTCAAAATATTTTGAGAACACTGCATCAGTTGTTTGCCATTTGCCGTGTAAATCTTGTGGCTTATGCCTTATTTTTCTTTGATTTGACTCGAAGATTTTCAATAAGTTTGCAGGAATCTATTTGTTCTGTGACTTGTTGGACTCCACCTTTAGCGGAAGAGTCCTGTAAAATGAGGTCTGTCCATCTCTCTTTGCGTCCTTCGGTCTTTCCGCCCTTCCATCCATCGGTCACCTACGCATTTCCCGGATAACTGCTCAATGGATTTTTCTGAAATTTGGCATAAAGGTGACAATCCATAACCAAAGAAAAGTGATAGAGCCAGTATTTTGAAAAAACATGATTGTTCTGCTTGCAGATGGCAGTTTATGCCCGACTGATAATTTTTAAGGTTTTTTCAAGATGTCCATTCATTACTTTTTTGTAATTTTTGGTGTGAAACTTTAGAGCAATGGTAGTTATAGTATGCATCATGTGTTATATCTGGGAAAACTCTCGTTCTGCTTGGGCATGGTCATTTTTGTCCAAAAAAGTCCATTTTGGGGTGTTTCGAAAATATTTCTTGGTCTGTTTGTTACTTTTTTGTATTTTTTTATTTGAAACTTAATAGCACTTGTATTTATGTTATGGGCCATTATCGCATCTGAGGAAAAACTGTCTCTCCTTGGGTGTGGCTTTATTTGGACCAAAATGGCCCTTTTTAAGGTTTTTCCAAAATATTTTAAAATGTGTTAGTGTTTTATAACTTATAGTGAGAAAGTGGAGAGCATTGATAGTTAGGATATGGAGCATGTGTCATACCTGGGCAAATTTGTCCTGCTAAGCATTTCATGTAATTTTACTAAAGTTTTAGACGCTGCTCTTGTTCTGAATGCTTTTTACAAGTGGGACATAGCAGGAGCTTTGGGACATTTATTTCTTACATCCTTGGTGATTGGAGCATTATTATGCAACTGGGTTCTGCGCATTCAAGCACATAGACATATATAAAACTCCGAGGATGAAATGAGTTACAAAGATATCCAGTAGTGTATTGTTTTCCATGAGAAAGTTCATTTATTTCATATAATGTCCCAATAAAATTTTGCCATTTTTGTTTCAGTTCTTAAAGCAGTTCATTAAAACGCAAGGGTTTCAACACTTCATTTCTGAGAGGAAAGGGAAAGGACCCTCACAAGGTGAGAAGTGATTGTTTTGTGCAAAGCTTGTGTTTTTATACATGTACATTACAATGAATTACAGCATTACAGTCTTTGGGAGTTGTTCAGTCTTGAATCTTAGCTTTTTTAATCAACCTCTATGCTCACGTCTGCGCACCATGTCTGCACTGCTTGTGTGCAGAATGTCTATGCAGTCTTCCCCCATTAGCTATTGAGTCTGCTCCCGTTAGCTATGCTGGGCTGGGAAATATAGGCATACAGAAGCTCATTACTAAAAATTTTCTATCTGTTTTAGGACTGTTTGAGGAATGCTTCAGTGACTGGAAGAAGTCAAGGTGAGACATTACTTGCTCTAAAATTAGTTGCTGTAACCCCTTATAACCATATACAATATGTTGAGCATGCTTAGGACATGCGTATGTCCGTGGTATAAACGCTGAATTGTCCAGCTCCAGATATAACTCTAGGGATAACACTGACGATTTGTCTCTGTTACGTTTTACGAGCATTATTTAGGGACACTGATTTTCTTTTATAATCAGTGACGAATCTAGCCAGCATGGCTGGCGAGCTATAAGCTCTTGTGTTGGCAGATACAAAAGCGCTGAACGACTGAAGTGATTGCCTTTTGCGCCTATCTTTGTTCTTAGAGAGCTCAGACAAAAGGAATTGCTGCTGGTGATTTTATAATCTAACTGAATTTGATTTAAAACTGCAGATACTTCAATAAACTGCACTGGCTTGCATTTAAATGCAATGCTGTATGAGTGCTCAAAAACGGCCTTGCAACTAGTTGCAGTGCAACATATTGCACTAGTGTCACATCTGCTCTAGCATAGAAAAAAATCACATCAGAGTTTGGGTGTCATGGGTTAATTGAGTTGGGGGGCAAGGACCTGTGTGCCGGTTGTAAATGTGCCCTGGATATGGCCTTGACTGCGGATGGATGAAATTAAACTAGCACCATGAGGTGGAGACATCATGCCAGTTGCTGAAGACGAGCCTTTAAGGAAATGATCAGGGACAAATTATTTTTCATAAAGAACCTTTTCCAAATTCTAGAATAATGCAAATAATCTTGAATATCTGTATAGGCAGTGCACTACACCAATTTTTTTTGCTGAGTAGTCATCAAATTGAACTGCTGTTGGCCTTTTAGCCCTATTTGCACTGGGCTCGTGGACAAACATTCGTCACTTTGGGGATAAAACTGCCCGTACCCTAATTTCTCAACAAACCATTTTGAAAGCATAAAGCTTGGCACAAAGGTGCAGGAACATGTGTGGGTTTAGGAAATTTCAAGCAATTTTTGCCAGTTCATAGCGTTTCTAGCAGTGGGAAGTCAAAATTTGGGTAAACACGTGTCCAGGTACCTCTGAAAGTGTCGCAAAAAACTGGGAAGATTAAAAAATTTCAAAATGGTTCCTGTTTGGTCTTATAGCCTATATATTTGTAGTTACCAAGTTTCAGATCTTAAGCTCTTGCCATTCAGGAAATACTGTAAAACGTTTGCCAGGGGGGATGATTTTAGCCCCCCTCCCCCCCACCCAGTACAAATAGGGCTAGGGGGTATTGAGTGACGGGATGTTGCTACAAAATGTTGCCTGGCATTGCTCAACTTTCGTAAACAGGTTTCATTTACGGTACACTCCCTTATGATTTTTATTTACTCTTAATCAATACAATTATTCATGAAGACAGGGGGGCAGTCCATGAGTGTATTTCGGAGGAGCTCCTGTCAACAAATCCTTTTACATCGGAGGTGCACATGCATTAACTTAGCCCCTTTCCTCTACATCAATGATTTGTCAAAGATTAGCCCATGTGGCATTATATGGCATGATTATTATCTAGTGACTTATTTTAATTTTTTGTTGTAGGAAATTTGATGGCTCCTATCTGAAGGCAAAAGTTAAGGATTTAATCCCTAATTTCAAGAAGAAACTCAAGTTGCGCACATGATGAGCAAATTGTTTAGAAAGTGTTTTATGTGTACTTTCCATGCGATGTAGGCTGTGTTTATATTGTTAGTCTAATTTATTGATATTCTGAAGTGAATACTGACAAAGGTTTCTTTTTGTAGCTGTTTATATTTGTGTTAGTACACCTTTCAAGTTTTTGGTTTCACTTTGATTTGATTTATTTTGTTTATGGTGTAGGGACCAGTATTTGGGCAATACAAAAGATGTTTGTTTCTGCTAGAGGTATTTTTTCAGCATTTTGTTGTAGCTATGTATGTATTTTCTAAAATGATTTCTTTTACATTTGTAGTTTATTAATGTGTTGATATTGAT
>JAOBRC010608787.1:0-10897 GCA_027575255.1 Scolionema suvaense
GGGGGGGGGTAGTTTTTACCCCCCCCCCATGCAACCAACGTACATAAAAAAGCCCATGCACAATAGGGCTAGGAGAATACACTTTTGATAGAATTAACTCGGGACACGTTTCGGTGCTACTTCCATCATTTTCAACAACAGGAAGAAAAGCGATTCACATAAAAGAAAACAGACAGCACAATGAAATGAGACAGAACTAATACATGAGATAAATGACGAAAAAGGACAGAAATAATGAAGGAGAGATAGATGGGGGGAGGGAGCAAAGCTCCTACATAAATGGATCAAACCGATATCAAAAGAGACAAGTGATTAACTTATCTGTTCAGTACAGGCTTCTGCCATCGTATTAACGATTTTAACCCTCCTCAAGGATGTAGAAAGAAACTTTCTACATCCTTGCCCTGCTAAACCCGGGGTGAGTCCAACGGACCCAAACCCCACATATTTTCTGAAATTGTGCAATAACGACGACAGGAGGAAAGCTGCACCTTGGTGACCTTTCCTAAATATTATCTAGGAACATTTTGGTAAAAATTTTTTACTGATATAAAGTCATCTATGATTCCAAAATCATGTTTTCTACTTAGATATTATCATCATAACCTCATTCCAAAGGTTTTTGATTGATCGCTATGGAATGGAGAATAATGTGTGCCACGTTTTATGGTTCCAGGACCATTATATTCAAAATTACGGGCATTGGGTCTGACGCCCCCCCCCCCCGGGTTTGGGAAGGCCAAAAAAGCCCGGGCTTAAAGGAGTTCACCACTAAAAAACGACATTCATTCAGCAGTATGAAAGACCAATATAAGGTAGCAAATGAAAACTTCGGCAAATATTTTGAATGTAGAATGGAATATATTGCCCCTCCGTGGTAAATAAAACAAAAATCAGCTCTCAACAGTGCCTTTTAGTACTCCAGGCAGGAACATGACTTAATTTTCAGCTTTCATGTATGACATCATGCATAATTAACTCCATGATGCATCTCCTATAACTTTGAAGTGCTATATCTGAAGAACGACATGGGCTTTTGAAGTGGAATAAGGACCATTTTTGCAGTTTTTCAAGGTTTACAAGTGCCTTCATCCACTGTTAAGTGGTGAACTCCTTTACAAGGGTTAAGGCCATTGATTGTATCTACATGCTTCCTTTAACTTACGCTGAAAGTCTATCAAAACAGAACCTAAAGTAGTAAAACAAGAACTGTCGTACATTTGCCAACAGTACCCTTCATTGAAATGTATAAAAGCAAGACGATTCTTATCCTTTCCTAAATGGTCTGAATCTCTGTGGATATATATATACATATATATATGCCTGGAGGTTACTCCAATATCGCTAGTATCACAACATCCTTGGTTTCCCCGCAGAATATTGAACTGTGGATTGAGCAGAGAACTTAATCAATTGTATCTTTCTATATAGGTCTAACCAACTCATGCAGGTAGCTGCACTCCCTCCACTCTCTCTCTCTTCTTATAGTTTTCCTTTATTAATCTGACTTTCCAGTTCTCTCTCATTTCCAACGCTATCTTTTATTACCTTTTTTGTCAAAAATTCAGTATATTAATGTTTTTGTAACGTTTAGCAATTTGCTACCTCCTGCACTGTTATAAATATTAATTGCCACTTTATAACATATGGCCATTCCAGGACTTTATTTCTAGCTATGATAGTGTGCTCAGCTGCTCGAGGTTCGTTACCTACTTTATCGGACAGAACTATGTCGGACAAAAGTGGCGAATTTTTCCGGGGGTGACGAAAATTTTGTCCGACGAAAATTTTGTCCGATAAGGTATTAGGGATGGTGGAAGTAACACCGAAGCCTGTCCATAGGATGCTATCAAAAGTGTATTTTTTTTTGTTTAAAATAGTTTGCAATGTTGTACCGCTGAGGCCTTTTGCTATCAGTGATTGATATAATGCCTTGAGACGGTTATGTCACAAGTATGTTGATAAGTTCAGCGTACTTGCGGTTGCGTGCTTACATAGTTGATTTCCTACCAGCAACGTTAAGTGGCTAATTAATCTAATATATTCTTTCTTAGCTCTAGTTTTAAATTTACGCACGAACATGATACTTTAATGAAGGCGTTTTAATAGGAATTTATTCACGATAATTTCTGTTGTGGTAGTTGGGCACAGCTGTCTTGTCTTTTACTTGGACTTTGGATCTAGAAAACTATTTAATTTCCTTGAGGAGATGAGACGTGTGTTCTCATGGAAAAAAAAATTAATCTTGGGTCACGATTCTGGATACCGTAGGATGCTCTTTGTGATAAGCGCTTCACCCACTAACTGCTCAAAATGCAAGGAAAACATTAAGACCTCATGGAATTTGGATTTCCCGAATAAAGCCTTGCACGAGAATTCTTTCCGCGAGATATTTTGATGTACCTGCTCCGTTTCTTTTCTCTGCCTTCAAATAAATAATTTCAATTCAAGACACTAATTACGTGTACCAGAGGCGGAGATAGTGGTGCCAATCTGCAATTCTTTTTACAAGTGAATTTTCGCATATTATTTTCCCATTATCGAACACTGTGTTTGCCGTTTTTATTCTAAAAGAACGTACCTTTTCCGACAGCAACCTTTACCCCTTTTCTGGTTGGTTTATATGGTCAATTATTTGGTTAGACTTCCTTAATTAGAGGAGGGGACTATTAAAGAGATAAACTTGTTAGGAACTTTCCGAAAAGTACAGTAAGACACCTGGCATTGCTCGAATGCCAAAGCCAACTGAAGTAAAAATTCCTTGATTAGACCGTAGAATGTTCGCAAACTGTTCGAGAAACTCAGCTTCTCTCCAGCAAGTGTGCGAAGGGCGCTAGGTCTGGGAGGCGGCTAATAAGACAGATGGTAAAGCATAATGCTGAATTGCTAGAACGTGGATTCCACTTGTTGAACCATTTAATAAAAGTTACATTTACACAAAAAAGATTTTGTCTTTTCAAAGCCTTACTATTCTTTACATACGTTTTTAACTGGCGATCTTTTTTCTAATCATATGTGATGTGAAAATGCCACAGAGTAGCAAGCACTCTTGAGTCCAAATTGTTGTCCTCGCCTATTGTTAATTTTACCAAAATTTTCGTTCCAAGACATTTCTATACCAAATCTCTCTCTTTCTCTCTCCCCCCCTCAAAGTAATAATTATGCCAGTCAAGATTTGCACTATCTTTTCGCAGGGAGTGTTTCACCTTCAAAAAAAGCATTAAACCTGGACTGTATTTAATTTCGTGGTATCTAAAATTTCGCGTGTATCAAATTTCGCAATTTTTTTTTAAGAAAAATCGTAAAATTTAGTACAGTTTGAATCCAAAATCACGAAATTTAATACACGCAAAAAGTTCTAAAATTTGCGAAACTTTTCGAAAGTCTTACCTTTCATATTAATTATTATTTTATAGGACTTCTGACAGATTTTCTAAAACTTTTACTAGCACTTCTTTTAATCCACATGTTGTTTTTCAAGCATGTTATTTCATGTTTCAACCATTTGAGTATGGTTAAATTCGCCAAGTTTAACACACGCCAAAAATTTCGTAGGTTAAAAATCGCGAAGAAGTTTAATATATGCGAAAAAAGGCTTTTTGAAAAAATTTCGCCTAGTGCAAAATTTTATAGACCACGAACTTAAATACGCAAGGTAGTTACTCGAATGTTTGTACGTATGGTACACCAAACATTCAAAATGTACGTACTCCCCATTATTATGTGATCTGGACTTCTTATCCTATCAGTTTTATTTCCCAATTGGGTTTTCTCCTCCCCAACGATTTCACTCACCTCAACCATTTGGAACTCAAGAGCACTCACTTTCTTGACTACGTTTTGATTTTGACAATTTATATCAGAAGCCACGCCACAGATTCCCACCATTCAAGTAGATGTAACCTTAGCTCTCAAACTTTGCGGCATCTTGATATTCAAATGTCAAGGCGCACACCAAATAGTATCCATAATATGGAAAGGATAGAGGAGCTCCAGATGCTTCCACTTTGCCTTCCCGGGTTTGCCTTCCTTTTAAGCTCCCACAAATCACACCCAAGCAGCACTTCAGATCGACATGACTAAGTGATGCCGCTTCAGTATGTGTTTCGTTATCAGGTTGGCACCACTTGTGTTAAAATATTTTACGGTCATATTGTCCTTGGTCGTTGCAGAATATGCAACAGAAATGAACCTGAAGCTCTTAAACCTTTGTTCAATACAATGAATCCAGAGGAGGCACTTCATGCAGATACCAGGCATCAACTTTTCAGATAACCCTCATTCCCATACCTTCTTCAGCACAGATTTGGCATCCAATATCAAGGAGTTTGGTTACTACCCTTCTTTTCACATTCATTATAAATGGCATTCTGTATGCAATGAGGTGCTCACATTGTTCATGTCTTAATGATCGAATGCAACTAACCTGCGGTCAAGTCTAATTATCAATGGCTCTCTGTAAAAGAGGGAATAGGACGCAGGGCGACTTCTGTACAAGCAGGAACAGCCAAGTAAGTAATAGGCACGCTGTGTTATGTGTTATGCCGTACCGGGATAAGAAAAAAATCACAAAGCGAAGACACTATTAGCGTTATGCAGAACATTTTACGTGGTGCCATGAAACCGAGACACCGGCCTAAATCCGCCTCTGTGTGTATCGCCATTACTTAAGTAGGCTCCATTATGAATAGTGTATAATATTCTATGTATCGCCATTACATAAAGACGGCTGGGCTTGATCGCATCAGCTGACCGAAATGAACAGAGCCAAAACATAGCTGCCGACAACAAAAACAAGTTAAACAACTTTCGATTAAATTGTTAACACACGTATATTTCTTTTACAATCACTACGTATCTTACATCACATGCATTCATAGACTATTCTGCTGCCCCTGCTATCATTCCTGATCGCAAGAGCATGCTTCAAACACAACACGCGTAAAAGTTGTAACCAGAGGGTGGTGACACCAGTGTTTTAAAGGAACACAATCGCCTATTTTTTTATCAGCCGATCACATCCAGTAAGTACCTTATGGATGTAACAAATCAAGCCATATTATATTGGTTGGGCGAATAGTTTCACCATCAACCCAGTAAAACAACTTCACACGAGTCTTCTCGCTCACAGTGCTCGTGCATAGATAATGAAGATTAATGCTGAATATGATTGTGGCGTAATTGAATTGGCCAGCTTAACTACCTGCTAACTACCGAGTGTCAGTCGTGAGACTGCGACCGAGTGAAAAAGTGATGCAGAAATTAAAAACTTATGATTGGAATATCTCTTGAACAAATTACCCATTTTCATTGAAACTTCTCACATATGCTGAGCACACCAGGACCTTCATATCTGCTCTGCAAAAAGGCATGCGATTGTGTTCCTTTAAATCTTGCGCGCGATATCAAAACAAACCTTCGATCAGCCAATCAACGTGTGCCCTTTACAAAAGCTTATTGCAGCTGTTTTGGTGTGCCAGTTATGCGCAAGCGGAGTACTTTGATCAAGCCCAGCAGTCTTTAAGTAAGCCCCATTATGAATAGTGCATAATATTCTGTGTACCGCCATTACTTAAGTAAGCTCCACTATGAATAGTGTATAATATTCTGTGTACCGCCATTACTTAAGTAAGTTCCATTATGAATAGTGCATAATATTCTGTGTACCGCCATTACTTAAGTAAGCCCCATTATGAATAGTGTATAATATTTTGTGTACTGCCATTACTTAAGTAAGCTCCATTATGAATAGAGTATAATATTTGGAAAGATTGATCAAACCGTTCATCATTCATCCATGTTCTTCTTCATCAGCCCAATGCTCCTTGTTACAGTTACGATATTGGATCGGCTGAACTTTAATTTAACCTTGACAATAACCTGGGAATGGCAGATCCACTGAACTGACAGACGTAAAAAAAATCGTTAGCAGCAATGACTGATAGAGTAAGGCCGCGTACGCACTGCAACTCAGAACATGACTAAACCTTGACTTACTACTGATAGCATTGTTACCATCACAATATTGTTAATTGCCGCCTGGACAACTTAGTGCGAGCACCACGTTTTGCCGAAAATCTGTTTTAAGGTCGCGTTACACTACAACTTAGTTGTACAACTTAGTTGTGCAACTCGATACAACTCGCTGCAACTTTGTTGCACAACTCGCTGCAACATTATTGCACAACTCCATGCAACTCCTTACGGTTCGACGCTCAACTGTCCGCAACTATTAATTGCTCTTTAATAGGGTATGACGAGATCATGACAGCCCTTTGTTGATTGCTTAACATTAACGTAATTTACGCCACACTGTCATTTGAGGCGCCACACAGTGACAATGGATGTGTGCTGTCTATCTCGAGGCCTTTGTCTAAAGGGTGGTTACCCAAGCAACCAGCCCATTTATAGCCTACAACTCGGCTACAACTTTCTTGAAATCAAAACGGTTTTGATTTCAAGAAAGTTGTGAACATATGCACGTGCTAGTAAACAGCTGATAGCAGGCATGTTGCAAAAAGTTGTAATGGGGTTGCGCCGAGTTGCGCAGAGTTGCGAGGGAGTTGCAGTTAGTTGTATCGAGTTGCACAACTATGTTGTACAACTAAGTTGTAATGTAACGTCACGTTAAGGTGAGGATACACTATGACAACGTAATAATTATAACTTAATTGAGGCATCTGAAGACGTTCGGTCCTCATCAGATAATGTTGGTAGTGCGAACACCTTTTGACCTTATCCAAGGAGGTTTAAATAACAAACCTCCTTGCCTTATCTAAGTCATTTTTCGCAAAGTCGAAAAGGATAATATCATTTGCGTTTTCTGACTTGGCAGGATCCGGTTATAGTGCGTACAGGCCCTAATTAACATTTCTCTGCCTCGCAATAGCGCTTAAGTTTCTTCAAGGCCTTCCTTTTTGCCCAATGATGACACTTGCAACGATTCGTTACAGTATACTACAGACATGTATCTTTCTACAACGGTTTGTTTACCTCCAAAAAGGGTAAAGTTCAGGACAGGACTAAAACTCTAAAAAGTGCATTGAGTGGAAAAATAGTACTCTTGACTAATCGTTTTAGAGAAAAGAAAGACAACAACAAATAATATCATTGTCTCGGTGAATTTGGCCGAATAAAAGTGCTTACCACCGAACGATTACCTTACTACATGTAACCAATTTATCAAGTAAATTGATCAAAAGTTCCGAAGCAACGAAATCTCAGCACAACCAGTTTATTGCACAAGTACTTCCTCCCACGTAAAAGCCTCTCATAGGGCCGAAATTAGATGGAGGAACCGTCGAACTCAGAAGCATACAACACCCGCCACTTTTCTCCCGGAGTTTGAGACCTACGTGAGACGTGCTGCCTTGTCCTCCTCGTCCGTCCGTCATTGTTGATGACAATAACGTTGCGTGAAAAGTATAAAAGAGAATGACAAGGTCAGTCTGTAGTCCTCTATCAAACTACTCAAATCTTATCATTCCAAGAAAAAGCAACGTATCCACGAGATTGTTCCACAATCGTTTCAGTTACATGCACATCAAAACGTAGACTTCAATTCAAGACATAATAACAGTTTTAAGAAATTAAAAATTCAGCAACCATAGGAGGTGATGAGCGCTTGAACCGCCGAAGAAGGTCGGATACAGGATCTTAGGTTATATTATAATACGTATTAAATGAAGCGAAAGGTGATTGGATTCAATTTATTAATAAATTATGATGTTCAAACTTGGTGCGAACCCTTTCTTCCTCTCGAACCAGAACCGTTAAGAAAACAGTTTCCTTCTCAGCACGGTATAGCATATGTAATCTCTTGCGGTATATGGTGCCTACGGCGTCTCTTGTTTGTTATAGGCTTTTCATAAATCGTCATCATGTGATGCGCTGTGGGGTGATTATGGGAAAATCTCATCAAGATAGTAGCTGAAATCCCATAAGGGGATCATTTTAGCCCTATTTAGGAGGGGGAGGTATATCTACCTCCCTCTCCTAACTTTTTCGATAACATTTGAAACTATACCTATGTGTCTAAATCTTGGTGACTTTTACTATTCATCGTGTCCAAATTGGAGCTCATTAGGATTAGTGGTTCAAATGGTATGAAAATTTTCTCGGAGTCTGACGTAGCTCCATTGTATTTCACTTAGACATTTTGAGCAGGCTTATGCAGCACACTGATAGTTAGGCTCTACGTGATCGGTTTGAAGTACACGGGGGAAGCCAGTGGATGTTTTCCGGAAAGTTGAATGCCTAAAGGTGTGTTTCCACACAGTGGAATTTTCTGCGTGAAATATTGTCCGCTCACTAAATTCCGCTCGAACCGAAATTTCATTCAAACTCAGATTCTGCCGGAAAGTTGAATGGAATTCCGCTCTAAATTGATTACTTGCTTGTAATGCGCATACTCAGTCATTTTTCCAAGAAGAAAAACATCGTCCGTGAGGAAAATTCCGTGGAAACTCACCTTAAGGATTACTCATGCAAAATTTCAGGTCATTGGGGCTTCCTAAATATAAACAGCCAGACCCCTCTCCTTGAAATGAGGTTAATTCCTGCAGAGCAGACCAGATTATCTTCTGACGGCAATACTACAATCGCAGCCATATTATATATAGACAAGCGTTAAAACCGGCGTTTGCCGGTCCCCACAAGCAAAAGGCTACTGATATTATCCAGCCGTAGAGAAAATCAAGCCTCCGTGGCTTACCTCCACGGGTTGACGACTCGGTTCAACGGCTCGAACTTTTAGGACGAAGACGAGAAGGGGGAAATGGGCCTCTTTCGTGACCACGCTCACTTTCTCCCAATTTTACCAAGTGCGCCTATTTACAGCCGTCTGAAGTGACTTGTGAACATGTTTTTGTCAATGGATACGTGCTATTTCCATGCTGCCTACAATCCTGGCCAAAATAAATTGGCACGTATGCGCGTTTTTGCAATGTGCCGTCCCACGAGTAATTGAAAATAGGTCGACGAGTACCAAGCCGCAAATCAGGGCGGGAGGGTTGGCTTTTGTTTGAGAGACTTACCAGGTCTGACTTGAAAAGTCATGGCTTGGCATTTCTAGTGTATCTGCAGGGTGTGGTAGGGCGTGTTTTTGGGCGTGGCATGGGATTTTTTTTAATTTTCTGCTAAATTAGAGAACAAAGGGCATGGAATTCAATCTACTAGTGCAAATTGCTAAAAACTGCAGTCGGACTGTGGACAGAAGTTGCTAAACACCTGCAAAAAATTTCTTGAAGTTCTTGCAAGGGAAATTGCTTCAACCAATAAAAGTCGTAAAAAGCCCATTTTTGATTTTGGTGAAAAAGTCAATTTTGGCCAAATATTTTGACCAGGATTGTAGCTTGTTATAGACATGAAATCAGTTGATTTGGTCGTGTTTATCAGTATTTCAGAATTATGATCACGATTTGGGTAAGCGTGGCTTAGAAAATAGACTGAAAAATGCAAAAGGTCTAACAATTAATGTCCAAGATTGTAGTAACTACGATCTTGGACAAAATATATTGTACAAAAGCTATTTTTGACCAAAATTCAAAATGGAAATTTTTCATTATTGCTTGCAGAACCAAGTGCCGGTCAAAGCAGATGAATCTATTTATGGTACTAAGTGGTTGTCTATTAAGCAGCGAGGTAATACTGGCATTTTCCCGTCCTCAGCTGTGGTAGAGCCAAAAAAAATCAGAAATGCATCCAAAATTCCGTGTTGTCAAAATTTGATACATAAATCTGCCAAACACAAACACGCATTTGAAATTTGTAGACCGGCAATACAGTTTTCCATAAGAACCAATACAAAACATTTCCGTCTGGTAGAAAACGCTTGATAATGGGAATTTCTGACAGAAAGTGTTGTATTGAGGCCGGAAACATTACGTTTTAGTGGCAGCGCAAGTAAGAAAACATTATCGTTGCTGGAATTCGAAACTGTAATAAGTCCAGTTTTTTCAAAATTGAGTTTTTGTCATTTTTTAGTTTGAGTTGCACCTGAGTTTAGTTTCATGTGGAAATCAGCCTCCAAAACACATTTCAAATTTATATTTGCCTTGTGAATCTTTGAAAAATTCTCAGATTTGATGGACTTATGACACCTTGAAATAGCAAAATTATAGAAATCGCTTAATCTTTGGCAGGCAATACTGTAATATGTCCGGACGTATTACAGTTTATTGTGCCGGAAAATCAAGATTTTTGAGTTTTTCCGGCAACTTAAACTGTATTTTAGGCTATTTGGTCTATTTATAGGCAAAACAGTGCATTTCATAGCCATGTTTACATAATAGGTTGGAGAAACTGTCTAAAAGACTCTAAAATTGTTCGAATATGCTACTTTTGCATTTCCTAACATAGAAATATAGCTTCTGTAAACTTTAAAATGCGATTTTCCCAAAACATGGTTTTTGGACTTATTACAGTTTTGAATTCCAGCGACGTTATATCTTCCGAAATTTGGATTTTTATAAGTCCAAAAATATGGAAAAAATTTGGACTTTACGCCCGCATTTTGAACCCCCTGCTGAATGAATTTTTTCAAATTAGACATTTTGTGAAAGAGATCATTAAAAGCTATCATTTAAGCCCAAAATCGTTGAAAACGGTTGAGCAGACGTGAACTAAGTGCCAAAAACCAAAAATTTCACAAAAAATGACATTATCTCCTGTCAGAACATGGCCACGTGACACCCCCCTGTTATAGGTATGATGACGAAATTTGCACCAAAAGATGCACAAGTAAATTCTGTTTAGACTTGCAAAAATTTGTGGCAATAGCTTTAGCCGTTGTTTCGCAGTAAAAGATCTTAGACTGGGGAGAGGTGTGCCCCCCTTGTTATGTTAACCATTATGGAGCGTATATTTCTGCTCTGAGCGGCTTATGGGTAGCCCCAGC
>JAOBRC010608898.1:0-10897 GCA_027575255.1 Scolionema suvaense
GGGTGATCAGCGGTAGATGAGAAAGATGATAGGGAGGAGCCGTGCACACCTTCAGAATATGTCTCTTGGCAGATAGCAAAATGAATTTGACCAACATTATGTTACAAGACAAGATATCATTTTATTTTTACGCGCGTTGTTATATTCTTTCAGTGAGGGTTGCCCGTGCGACTGGGAGTCCAAAAAAGCGCTGTCAATCCAAATTGCCCGCGTGCCCGCGTGCATGCGCGCGATCGGGCGCGTCTCACAGGGAAGACTGCTTAGCCTTAAAACAAACATCATATGTGTCAGCACAGTATATAGGTGTGTATCTTCCGAAAGTTGTTACGCTGTGAGCTATATGTCACTTTGAAAGTCTCGTTTAGCGGCTTACGGCCATTGATTCTCGCGTAGGGAGATTTGTTTTTGCACTTTTTGGTCGCAAGCTATAGAGTGGTCTCCTTGTTCTGTTATGGGCAAGATTTCACGCTTTGGTACGTTTGTCAATAGCCATGTGTGTTTTCTTATGGTTATTGTTATGAACCTCCTGTCTAATCAGGGAACTTGAACTCCTATATGATCTGGCATCATGCTGTTTTAAGTGTTCTGTCATTCTTTGTTTGCTTTCGTTCTCAGCTAGGCTGCTCCTTTGCTTTGCTTTTGTGAATATATAGTTTTCTCAATGACCGTACGATGTCTTTCGTGATAATAGAGATGAATCTTTCTCGCCCTACTATTGTGCAAGTTAACCGCAAAAATCAGAAAGGTGGAAGGCAACTTCCCAGTATTTTCTGAATTTACCTCTGCTTCATCTCTGCCGCATGGTATCGGTGGTTAGTCTATGATCTCTGATGTTTTTGTTAGGTCCTATACCTGTGCTACTTATGTGAAAATCCCTTGTCTTATGGTCAAACCAGGGTATGATCAATTGTGAGTTGTCTTTGTTTCACGTATAACATTCTACTTTTTCTAATTCTGAAGTCATGGACATCTATGCCGAAACTATTCTCAAGGATATCTGGGCTATATTCTCATATTCCTTTCGAGCAGAATTAGCTGTGTTTCAAAATAGGTGTGTCACCCAAATGAAAGTACCTCTCCCTAGCTGAAAATCAATGTCAGACTTGTATTGATATATTTCGTACAGGATGATGTTTTCAATTGAGTATGCTTATGGAAACTCCTCGCGGAGCACTTCGATTGATGCGTATGTATTGGGAAGCTGTTGAATTATTTTGGTGATGCACGGATCCTTAAATTTTACAAACGCGTATTTTTATATTACTTTACGGGCAGAAACTTTCGCGAGCAGAAACGCGTGAAAAAACTTTCCCGAATGAGCAAAAAATGATATCTTCTTAAATTGTTATAGTCTTTCTTCAAGTGTCTAAAAGTAAAAAAATACAATTAATTTTCTTCAACTTCCCATTTAGAATCAGTTTCCTTGTCGGTTTTTCCATTTTCGTCAATCATAATCCATGCCTCTTTGATTTCGTTGATAACAAAAATTTCAGAGACGGGCTTTAAATTTGCTTGAAAAAAAAAGATTCTCGAGTGCACTAATCCTTTGCGTTTTGCCGCTTTAATATTTTCAAAGGTAAAAACTTTCACGAAAAAGGGTCAAAAACGCAAAAAGCGCGAGAGTTTCTGCCCATAGAGTGTTGTCTTCTGTAGAAATAGTCGGGAATCTCAGAAAAATGGTATGCTTTATGTCGTCTTCCTGTCATAATTGATATCTAAACACCGGTTTTTTGTAAGACAGCCCTGATTGCTGCTAATATGGATGGATTCATAAACAAAATATGGCAAAACATCTCTTCGTGAAGTTTCTTCAGCAATGTTGAGAATAGTTTCATAGCCGGCTGAAATTTATCATATCCATATTAAAAGTTGTAAATATATGACCTGTTGTCTTCTTCACTGCGCTCGTAAGTGGGATACACTCTTTTAGTGCGTACGAACAATTTTATTAGAAATATAAGCCCTAAATTTGAATAAAAAGTAAGAACATTTTGAGAACAAATTTAACCCGTCAACCTAAGAAAAACAACACTATTTGATCAATAACATTTTCACATTTTGAAGTTATGAAAAATGAAAACCACAACCACTTGTTTTAATAGATCATTTGTTTGTAAAGAAAGTCATTATATGTTGAAAATGCCACACAAGTCAGTGCCACCCTGCAATGACATGAGGGCAAGCTCAGAACGGATGATGCTAAAAAGTGGAAGAACCTCAGCTGAAAGTCACCACTTCTTGTAACAAAAGAAAGGAGTGCTTCATAGGCATGAAATTCCACAGCCAGCAGACCTTAGAATGGCGCTTGTGGAGGCTGAATCGATGCCGGCGGTACACCAGCCGGAAAAGCCCGATACAAAAAGTCCTAAGTCCTAACAAGGAATTAAAACAAATAGAGTGAACTCTCTACTCAAACTATTTCACTGGTACGGTTAAAATTTCCTGACGTACTCTTGTACAAAACTCTGTTACTCGTACAATTTTCTTGCCCCATTGCGTATTTTCGTTGTATAGCTGGAACACTGCCACATATTCCAATGATATTAAGAAAAAGAATTTCATTTTTTTAAAGTTTCTTTTCAACAGAATGAAGTAGCTTTGCTGATAATAATAGTACATGCTTTTATCATTTTTTAATCAAAATTTTATCTGGTGCAAGAAAAGATTCTATTTCGATTCGATATAAAAGAGAAAAATCATGCAATTTGGTTTCACTCTGGATTGCTGAGTTAGAAAGACTTTGCTGTACACCGGTACACTAAAAACAGTGTCTAAAAATACCTCAAAAAGTTTGGCAAGTGCAAGAACTTTAGAAGTTTGAACACCTTGGTGTCTAACCATTAAAGTATCCCGTATCGTTTTGGAAGAAACAATGAAAGAAAATAGTTGCAAAATTAACCCAAATTATTTGATTCCGGCTCAAACAGGCGCATACTGCAAGTCCTCTCATGAACCCGCGGTGTGTTTAATTTTTCGACGTTTTAGGGAGATGCGACCGTTTGACAAAAGTGATGTCTATTGGGTAGTTCTTGTACTACCTTGAGTGTGTTTTTTTATTGTTAAAATATAAATAAAACAGCGGAAATAGATTCCAGAAAATGCCCTTTACTGGGGCGTGACAGGAGGTTAGACGTTTATTGGGGGCAACTTTAAAAAATGGGGACACTCATTTGAGGATATTTGGAGGTAAAAGTACTTACCCAGGGAACCAGTTCTCGGCAAGAAATTGCCCGACACGCTATATAAGGCAAGCTTGGAAGGTAGAACTGCATTAATACAGCCCACAACCAAACACAAATAAAGTCCAAAGTTCCTTTTACTCAGTTGATAAGAAGAAAATTAGTAGTGCAGTCTCCATCAACATGCTGACTTCAATTTTATATATACTGCACCTTTTTACATATAAACAACACTGGATATAAAAAAACCGCCCCGGAAAAAACGTCCAAGTTTAAACAACTTGTAAACATCAGAGGTGGGGCGATTTAAACTTCAACAATTAAACAACTCCATCTGATTGCAAACATTTTTTGAAGACGTTCAAATACCTGGAAACAAAATGCGCTGTATACCTCCAATGCAGGCATGAGCACCAAATTTGTGCAAAACCGCAGAACATCTGCCATGTGCATCTCAAGGCAGCGTAACTGCCGAGCAAAGGCAACTGGGGGGTCTAGGAGGGGCATTGTCAGCCCCATCAACAGGTCCAGGGGGTAGGCCTGGAAGCTTTGGGTTTCCAAAGCATTTTGTACTTGCAAATGGTCTAAGAACTTCTTGTCCTGTTTTACAATCCTTTCTGGCTCAACGGTACACGACAGGATGCTAAACCACAACAGCCGATTCTGCCTTTACTCCCTACACTCAGTAACAACCAAATGTACCCGGTGAAAGTGATAAGCAACCCACAGCAGAAAAAAAGGGTACATATCCAGCAAGAATTATCAAGCAGAGGGAACAAAGTGTATATGACATATGATAAATGCATTAGCTAAGATTTAACAGTTTATTGTGCCATCTGCAGTTTGAAACTTCTATTCGGAGAATACAAAAATCCCCCGTCCTCCCTATCTGCGCAAACGCTGAAAATGATCATACCTTTTCCACTGTCACTCTAATCATTACAATTGACTGCGAATAAGTAGCTACGCTAGGATTGGATCTGTTGTACACCTGACTCATCACTAAGAGGGGATAAGTTTAAAGAACCGTTACACAACCTTTTGGGGCGACTTTTAATAGAATTCTTCCTGCTGTAAGTAATGTCGAGTGGGAGCCATCTTATGTGTAACAATAGTCAACGATCTTTCGCAAGTGAAAAACGTACTGATTGCACATTCATCGACGGTATATGTCAATCGAAATTGAACGAAAGCCACGAATTTTCGGAAAAATTGAGATTCCGAGTTTTCTCGGCTCCGAGACTTCAATCTGGAGCATACGCCCAGATCAAAAACTCGGACCTGAAAAACCTCGGAACCTGCTATTTATTAATCTATCGTCAAACAATCAACATTAAATTTTAAAAAAATTCTATTTAGACTTACACAAAGCTATGTGACGCTTCACCACCATATGGTATGGTATTATTATAGTTAGTATGAGCAAAAAAAATTCTTCCTCCGAGTGGGAGCCATCTTATGAGTAACAATGTTCAAAAATCTTTCGCTATTGAAAAACGTACTGATTGCACATTCATCGACGGTATATGTCAATCGAAATTGACCAAAAGCAACGAATTCTCGGAAAAATTGAGATTCCGAGTTTTCTCGGATCCAAGTTTTCGATCTCGAGCATATCCCCTCCCACCACCTACATAGAAAATTCTGACCTGAAAAACTCGAAACCTGCTATTTCTCAATCTACCGTCTCATAGTCAACATTAAATGTTGAAAAACTTCTATTTAGACTTACACAAAGCTATGTGACGCTTCGCCACCATATGGTATGGTATTATTATGCTTAGTATAAGCGAAAAAATTCTTCATCCTTTAACTATTGACGAGTGGGAGCCATCTGATGAATAACAATAGTCAACGATCTTTCACTAGTAAAAAACCTACTGATTGCGCATTCATCGACGGTGTAAGTCAATCTAAATTGACCAAAAGCCACGAATTTTCGGAAAAAATGAGATTCCGAGTTTTCTCAGGTCCACGTTTTCCATCACGAGCATACACCCAGATCGAAAACTCGGACCTGAAAAACTCGGAATCTGCTATATCCAATCTACCGCCTCATAGTCAACATTAAATGTTTAAAAACTTCTATTTAGACTTACACAAAGCTATGCAACGCTTCACCACCATATGGTATGATGCTATTATGGTTAGTATAAGCCAAAAAATTCTTCCTCCATTAACTATTGACGAGTGGGAGCCATCTTATGAGTAACAATAGTCAACGATCCTTTGCTAGTGAATAACGTACTGATTGCACATGTATCGACCGTATAAGTCAATCTAAATTGACCGGAAGCCACGAATTTACAGAAGAATAGAGATTCTGAGTTTTCTAGGGTCCGAGTTTTCGATCTCGAGCATACGCCCAGATCGAAAACTCGGACCTGAAAAACTCGGAATCTGCTATTTCCAATCTATCGTCCAACAGTCAACATTAAATGTTGACAAATTTCTATTTGGATTTACACAAAACTATGTAACGCTGAACCACCATATGGTATGGTATTATTATGCTTAGTATAAGCAAAAAAACTCTTCATCCTTTAACTGTTGACGAGTGGGAGCCATCTTATGAGTAACAAAAGTCAGCGATCTTTTGCTAGTGAAAAACGTACTGATCGCACATTCATCGACGGTATAAGTCAATGTAAATTGACCGAAAGCCACAAATTATCGGGAAAATAGAGATTCCGAGTTTTTCCAGGTCCGAGTTTTCAATCTGCTTTTTCTCAATCTATCGTTCAACTATCTTCCACTTGTTAAAAATAAACTGATTGCACATCTTTCAAAAGTATAAATTAATATAAGTTGACCGACAGCCACGAATTTTCGGAAAAATTGAGATTCGGAGTTTTTTCAGGTCCACGTTTTCGATCTGGATCATACGCCCAGATCGAAAACTCGGACCTGAAAAACTCGGAATCTGCTATTTCTCAATCTATGGTCCAACAGTCCACATTAAGCGTTGAAAAATTTCTATTCGGACTTACACAAAGCTATGTAACGCTTCACCACTATATCGTATGGTATTATTATGGTTAATATATGCAAAAGAAATCCTAGTGCTTTAAATAATGACGAGTGGGAGCCATCTTATGAGTAACAATTGATAACGATCTTTCACTTGTGAATAACGTACTGATTGCACTCGTATCGACGGTATAAGTCAATCTAATTTGACCAAAAGCCACAAATTGTAAGAAAAATAGAAAATTTGAGTTTTCTCGGGTCCGAGTTTTCGATCTGAGCATACGCCCAGATCGAAAACTTGGACCTGAAAAACTCGGAATCTGCTGTTTGGTAAGTATGCTGCTGGGAAGGTATTATAATTGAGGTCAATAGTGCGAGTTCCAGTGCTTGATTTATTAAACTTTTGAGATTGATTGACTCTTTGGTTTGTTCTTTGGACTGCATGTTTGAGGAATTATTAGAGCTTTTCTATGTTTTACACTGCATACAAAGTTAAATTTTGTATGATGTTCATCTGAGCTTCAGGATTTGGTCCCAAGACTAATCAGGAAGTTTTTTGCTTTTAGATGATTTTTGTGAAATATGCTAAATCAAAAATTCGGATCGCTCAGAAATGTCGGAAACTTTGGAACTTCATTTCCGAGTTTTTTATTTCCGAGTTTTCGACCTGGCTATATAATGAGATCGAAAACTCGGAATTCCAAATCTCGGACTGAAAGGTCCGAGGTTTCCGAGATTTCAGAAGTTTCCAAGTTTTCGATCTGGCCCTGGATGTTTTACAAGCCTGGTCAGATCTGATTTATTCCAGGCAAAGTGGCTGTCACATGTTCTAGATTAAGATCCACTGCCATGGTAATGAACTACATATAGAATTCTTGATGCTTTATATGTTTGCATGTCTAGGATTATCCATTTATGTAGCACAGTGTCTCTAGCAGTCCTCAAATTGTATAGATAGAGACTTGATTGAATCGCCGGACATAACTGAAATGTTTGATGACGACTTCCCAAGTTTAATGCTTCTTTTGTAGTCATCATGTAATTTGGAGAAAGTTCAAGGTTTAGGATTTGATTCTCTGTGTAATTCTCTTCTCTCTATCTGAACAAAATGTTCTACGTAGTATTAAACTATATGATGTTCATTCAATGTAACAGTCCCTGCATGTCCCCACTAACATGATGCTAAACTTGACCTTGAAATTTTATGGTATTTCCAATTTCACCAGATACTATTCTTAGCTCAAACTGTATGTCTGATGTTCCTGAAATATTTTTAAAAGACAGAGGCTTACTTAGCCTAAGCTAGCAATAGGATGCTGAACTGGTTAAGAGTGGCTTCTACGTTTGTAAAACAGAACTTCTAATTATGATACTTGAGATCATCAGTATGCTGTGGAATACTGTCAGAATCTCTCTATAAAGCTTGATGTTGGTTCCCGGTGCTGAATGGCATTGAACTTATCCCTGTGCAAGGAATTGACTTTCATAGCTCACTTCCAAATACAGTGCATACCCCTCTCTAATCATTTCGAAACGGCATAATCTAAGCTGAAAACTGTCAGCGCTTGGTCATAGTTGTTAGTTTTCAATTTTCTGAGAACTTTGTTAGCGACATGAAGTTCACAAAATCAGGAGGTATGATTTTATGATTTTCTCCTTTTTTCCATTATTTAGCGAACTGTAACTAGGAAGGTTTTGGCCAGCATTGGATATCTCGTTGTCTATGCTGTCTGCACTAAGTTGGTCAATTATAAACTGTATGGAGGTAAGAGCAGCTCATAGTACTTTTTGTTTACCCTTCACCTAGTCGTGATGCAGATAGTGCCAGCGGCGAAACGTGATGATATCCCTGATCGAATTGGAAAGCTTTATGTGGAACTGCAGCAGGCACCACTGGGGTAGCTAGAGAAGGCTTGAGCTCGCCCCTTCCCCTGACATGCTCTTTTTGTCAATTAAATTTTTCTGTTACATTGCCCCATCAGTACGATGGCCCTGAAGGTTCATTCCTCACCCAACAAAAAAAGTTCATGCAAGAAAAAGGAAGGTTCATGCAACAAAAACAGTTCAAACTGCATAAAAAGATTTTATGCAACCCTCGCCCCCCCCCCGCCCCCAAATTCATACTACAAAAAAAAAATTCACATAAAAAACCAATTCACGTTACAGAAAATGCATTATTCGTGTTTGGGTCCTCAATGTTGATACCGCCGAACAGTTATGACAATAAAAAAGGGCAAACTGATGTTGACTGGCGCTCGAACCTGAGTTTTCATGCGAATCTGACCGGCATGGCGCTTAGTTGGTTGTTTGAGATGGTAGAGGTGCTGCATGCTTTTAAGTCTCATTTTTGCCTGTGGTACTCTAATCAAGGTTTTTTCTTTGTTCTCTTTTCAGTTGAATTTTAGTGTTGTTGCTTATTATTAATAGATAGGATAGAGGGTAGGTAGGTTCCTAGATGGCTTGCTCGGTACATAGGTATCTATGCTTTTTACGTAAGAACAGATGCTGTATCTTTGTATGCCTGACAGTATTTCTATTCAATGATAAACACGCTGACCTGAATTCTCTTCAGGCTACATCTCATGCAAGGCAGGTTGTGAGGAACCAGGCAGAGGGAAGATGTAGCCCTAAGTAGTAAATATTTGGGTCTTGAACTTTTGGAGTTTGCTAGAGGAAACGTATGACTAATTTGAAATTATGCATTTATGATTCAATAGTGAAAAAAATTGGCTCACTATAGCTTAAGTTAGGCTTGTCCATGTGTGTGAATTATTGATATTATCAGAAGGCAATTCAATCCGAAGCTTATTGTGATTATTTATAACCTGTTCTTGTACTTTTTTTCCAGTTCTCAGCCTGAAATGTTCTTGCTTTGTTGATGAAGATACTATCAAAATTGCGTTCCTTCTTTGTCAGCAGGCATTATTTTTCCTTTTTGCGTAGCTCTCCTTATAGCCTCTTTTGCTTTGTGATCTGCAACGCGTTTTACATCTATCTGTAAGCTGCACATTTGTTGGACAAGGTTTTATGTCAGGAGTGAATTGGAGACGGGACACTCGTCTTTGATGTGTTGAGGTCTTCAACCTTTAAACCTTAACACACCTTTTCACAGTTAAATTTCGTGCGCGCTCAATCGCGGCATCTGATTGGCTGCTGGTCAGCTCACTGGATGATTTAAGCGCATCCAGTGAAAATGCGATGAAAACAAACCGACTTCAGAGCATTTTTTTGCATTCGGACGTCGCAGTAGCTACCTGACACTACAGTGAATTTTAATTTTTTACTGAGCCAGCTCTTGGAAAACAGCAAAGCAACGGCTGTAATTATGTTGAAGCAGTTCCCTCTGCTCACATTGGAGACTTGCCAACAGTCTCCATTGAAATGCAGTTAAAAATCGAACCTTTTTTTCTTGGCAAACTTCCCCGCACCTCCATAAATAAAAGCAAGGCTTTGCACTCTTGTTAAAGTTGGTTTGTGGACGCTGTGTCTCGCCTGGTAGCAAAGCTTTATTTGTTAAGGGAGGATTGCACAAATCCATCCACAAGATATTTCCCCACAGCGCCGACGGTAGCTACAGGACTTCAATCACGCGTGCGAGAGAACTTGCGTCAAGTAGGGCAGTGGAAGAATGCAAGTCACGTTTCACTCCGCATGAAATGAACATATTTCCCTAAATTTACATCATAATGTGCAACGAACACCTGTAAAACGGGAGGCAGCACATGGGAGAAGCACTTGTTGGAGCAAAAAGAAATTAAGTTGCGTCAGCCGTTTTAAAAGTAGCCAACTAGATCGCACCGCTAGTTCAATGAGGAATTTGACCAATCGGATTCTTTCCTCTGAACATTTAAGGGCTTTCCCTGTCAAAACATACATTCGGACGTTATTCTCTAGTCTTGAGCATACAAAATTAGACGCCGGAGAAAGCGGCGAGGCTGCAAGAATCTTGAGTATGGATACGAAGGGCGGACTGTTGCAAGTGATTTTATCTGCCTTGTTAGCTAACCCGATCTTCGGATATACGGAGATGCTACGAGCTATGAACGAATGTAAGTTCACTGTAATTTTTGTTACTTCCCTTGCCATTGAAGCAGATCTGCATAATTCTAATGACTGTGCCGAATAAATAAACAGTAAGACGAATACTGTTACAATATTCCCTTTTCTATCACAAACCATATTTAAAAATAATTTTTTGTATGACGCATACATGCACTAAAAGAATGCTGATGGTAAGTCAGTTTCAGATCGAGAAAATTCATGTTAGACATACCAAACTTTCATATGGACACCTATCAGATGGTTCAACTCCTGCCGTCTCTGCAATCTGTTTACATCCGATTTCTTGCTGCTAAGGCTGTTGCTAAGACTCAAACCTGGGCGCGCATGTTCTTTGAGAAACTGTGAAAAGGTGTATTTACCAGTCGTATTTCAGCCAGGTCCGGTTGCCCTGTGTTATTTTCATAATCATTAGACGGTGTGCATAGTCCAGAATGGAAGCCTGTTCTTAACTGGAAGCGCCAATCATTGAGTGTCTAGTTTTCCCACGCTCGTGGGAATGATTGGAAAAGTTTTAAAGCCGCGCGGCCCTGTACAGATGAAGAGCTGATTGTTATTTCAGATAAAACATTGCCGGTGCATTTTAAGTCCATTTTTGGTGGCTTTTCATAGTTTTAATACTGAATACGATGGTATATGTTTCATTTCCCATTGGTGAGTCGATTTGATACAGCGGAGAGATTTCTACA
>JAOBRC010609009.1:0-10897 GCA_027575255.1 Scolionema suvaense
TGGCAGTGCGATTTTCGTCACTTTTTAGCAAGATTTTCTCAGATTGGGAGGCAAACCAGACCGAATGAAAAGAGTTATTGAATCACAGTGCCTAAATGTTTTGTTTGATGCTAATTTTTATTTGGACCGAACTTCTCCTTTAAGGGATTGTAATGTGGATTCTACAGTAGCGTATTTGAAGCAATTATGCACATTATATTTCTTGCAAGAAGGGAGAAGTGCCACATGGCAGTACTAATAACCATGTTTTTGTATACGAGAGAATTGCTACTGCTGATGTTGCTGAGCAATGACACTGAAGTCCACTTTTAAGTTTGAAAATAGAAATTTGTGGAACGTAATTGTCAGAAACACAAAAGAATGACTCTACTTGCCTGTGCTTCCTATTTCAAAATGTAGTTGGGTGGGATAGGTTTTGCCAATGCAAGGATAATAAGGCAGGGATGAAAATGTTCCGTGGTTTTGCGCGTCTATGGTTTGCAAGATCCTATGACTATATTATTTTCCAAGCCTCCAAAGATGTTTTTACTTGCTTTCATGTTTACCTCTCTGCAGGTTTTAACTCAATTCCTCCTTATCTAAGAAACTCGTTTTATTTTATTTTTGGTGATAGTTTTTATTTAGGTGACATATTTTTATTTTGTGAATTTTCCTGTAAATATTGTACTTCTTATACACACAGAAAAAGAAAAAAGAAACTCATTTCCACTGATGGTAGGTAGGTTTAAGCTTAAAACCAAGATAGTTTGCTCGATCATGGTATCCACGGCTGCAAATTTTGGCCATTTTTATCTCTGATAAGGTTATGGTAGCTGAGGAGCAGTTTTTGAAAGTTCGTTTTATATGTGTTACTGTTTCCCAACTTTGAGTCTATCAGTACTCATTGTTAGATTCAGGATCTATGCATCTACGTCACCATTGTGTTCCAGCGAATGATTTCACTGCTTTCACTGTTATCGTATTGTGCTCTGCAGTATATGCTTGATCTGGCAGTCTTGTTCTAGTGATATGTTGTTGATTTTGTATTAGAAGTAATCGTGTAATTTAGTACTAGTTTGAATGGATTCGTTGTTCTGTTGTTCTGGCACTACTAATGTCTCCTGTGTTGTTTCACTGCTTCTGGATATAAAGTATTTAGGGTTTATTGAATCAGCTAGTGTGCTATAAGGCCTTAATAGCATTTTAATAAAACTTATTCCTGGGGAATGAGTGTAGGTGCTAGGGGCTGTTCATCTCGTAGTCCACAGTAGGATGAGTAGGTCTTTAATAGACCTCTGCTTAGCCTGCCAAGGCAGGTCGTAAATTTTCAATGTCCAGGTCGTTAAAATCTGAGAATTTTGCCATAAAACTCATGAAAAGTGAGTGATTTCATGAGGAACATTACCTGGTCACCATGATGACAGGCTGCTTTGACTCCCACGCTAGTGGGAGAATGCTGTAAAGTACTGCCTGTCTGGATATGCTTCCATCTGGGATTGTAATTTTCAAGTGATGGAGCCATTTTTTTGTTCATGACATAATAGTACAGGATCTGTAGATGGTTTGCTGATAGCCAACTGTTTAAATGTCTCAATATCAGTTCGCTACTGTGTTCCAATCTTGGTTATAAACTTTGTTAGTTCGAAATATTGACGTATCTGTATCTAAGAAAACTGTTGTAGCACATAACTGTGACAGTTTATTGTATGAAAATTAAGTATTTAGTTCTTTGTAACTGATATAAAAGTACCATTGACGTAGCATGCACTTAGGTGTCATGCTCTTTGAACGTAGTGAAAACGATCTGAGAATTTTTTCTTTTGAATTTTTGGTGTGATGCTGTAGAGTGACATTGCCTTCAATTTGGGTACTGTGTCATATGTGGTAAAATTGGTCTTGAATGAACGTGGCCATTCGTAGTAGATAATGGTCGAAGTTATATCCATTTTTTTTATTTTTAATGTGCAATGGTCATGTCTTACTGCACTCTATCATCTATTAAGATTTCATTTTTGACCTTAGTTCCCCTTAGTTCTTCTCGTCACTTTACCGAGTTGTATCTTGTTCGTAGCATGATCGGAGACACAGTCTATCCCGTGCATGAAATAGACTGTGGATTTAATCAAATTTGGCCGATTTGATTAAAAGATTATTGCGATAGGAGTCATTGTCATATCCATTCGTAAAGTGGTTGCTGCATTGCATTGCGCTGAACTCAAAATGTGTTGTATTGCGTGTTGTTCTTGCTGGTTGCCCCAAACTTTGTTGTGCTTGCTGGTCCTGTGCGTGTTTCTGTACTTGCCTACAATCAGGTGCAAAAATTATGAGACTTTTGTGATTTTTTTTGCCTATTTTCTAAAGCAGGGATATGCTAAATGCGATCAATATTCTGAAATAGTGACAATTTCGACGTGATTCACCGACGGCATGACCATGTGAACCTAAAAAGTATCAAACTAGCATGATTTCACCACCTGAGCATGTTGGCAAGTCTCATCAGACCACTGCAAATGGACATAATTGACAAAATCTCGAAAAAGTGGACGTGGTCGCAAAATTGGGGCCATCTCCCCCTTCTCATCTTAAAAGTCGCTCCTAAAGTCCGATCCCTCAAACCGAGCTGTCAACCTGTGGAAACAAGCCGTGGAGGCTTGATTTTCTCAGGAGGTGCATAATACCATTAGTCCTTTGCTTGTAGGGACTGGCGAATGCCGTATTTTGAGCATGTCTCAATATGTTTTGCTCGTGATTGTAGCATACCATTTGTTTACCTGAAAGAAAGAGATTCAGGCTTCTCCTTTAAGCATTTCTGTTCCTGTGCTCTAATCGTGCACGTAAATAGTTCCTGAGCTGCAGTACCCGTGCGATGAAATTTGAATTGTGCCAAAGGGGGCAGTCTCTCTCATGGAACCCCAAACTGGTCATCTGAGGGTCTTGGCAAACTTGCAAAAGTGTTCTATGACCATGGTCAAGCTTCTTTACATGCATTTATATTTGCATTTGCATTTATATTTTCACTGCTGCCACACTTAGCATAGAAATGTCATTAGCAAAAAAATATTTTTCTCATAATTCCAATAACATTTACTAGCAAACTACAGTCTTTATCTATTCCACACAGCTAAGGTACACAGACTCATGGTGCTTAGCCTGGAACCATATTTACCCTCATGCTGTAGCCCACTGCTTTTCAGCATGCAGAGGGAAAAGGACATGTGATCAGGCCCTCAATACCTGCATGCGAGGACTTAAACATCTGGTTCCAGATTACTAGCACACAAAAAAGTTTTACTTCGTATGGGAACACCATTGAAATAATGTCCCAGAAATTTATGGAAAATGTTTATTGTAGACACAAATTGTGTTGTTTTTTTTATCATCGACCATAGCAGGCTTTCAAATACCTGGTGGCATTTTGACATGCTTTCTCACATTATTATATGGCAGAGGAGTTGCAGTGGGACTTCAACGGTGATCAGCCGTTTCTGCAGGAACCACAAACCTGAGCCCCGAAGGGTTAACTTTCCGCTCCGATCGCGGACTAGCAACTCCCGATCATTCTGGTCATCTTACAGACCCTACCTCAGCAAGTTATTTTATACTAACGTTGCAGCATTAGCAGAAAAGTAGATACCGCGCATGCATTGATTATCAGGAATTAATCCTCCATTACGAATTTGTTTACGGTTGCGACAGGCTAAGAATTTCCCATGTTTGTGCATGTACTCGATGCATTTTGTAAATTGAGATCAACAACGGCGGAAGAGTTTATCCAGGCAAGCTATACATAATTTATTATGATCTTTAATAAATGCGAAGTTTTGAAAACATGCCAGCCACTCAGTACTCAACCAGTTGTTAATTGCCACTGTACATAGCTCTTCTCCTAAGATAACTCTTGTTGATAGTTGAATGGAGAAAGGGGAAAACAGCAATTGTTTAAAACTCAAGGCGAAGCATGAATGATAGAAAATGAGATGTTTTTTCGTAGGAAAAAAAACTATGTACTACGCAGGAAAAATTAGGCAAATGTTGACGAGACAACTAATGTTGCCTGATTAAAAAGCCCTATCAAGCAAACAAAATACAACTGAAAGGAAGATGTCAAAAGTCAGTATCTGGACAGTCGATTGCTACAGGCAACATACTTGCATCTGTCTTCATTTTCTTAACAGTTGGTTCAGAAGAAACGTTATTTCAGAGTAACTTATTTATACGTCGTTTACTCAATCCTTTCTCATTTCCTCCGTCACCATCGATAAACTTTTCTGCAGCTTGCAAAATAAATTTCTCTCTTACCTCTTTTACCTTGAATTCCTGCTTCCTCATCGTGATATGAAGTAAATCGCGAACGATTTTGTGACTGAGTAAAGACCACGAATCTGTTAGGAGATGGCGAATAGCACTGAAGCCACGCTGGACTGCAGCTGTTCTATAAGACATACACATACCTAGCTCAACCAACAAGAGAAGATTTTTATATCGGTTGTGTGATTGAGTAGACCTGCGGCCAGAATTCCCCTCTGGGCACTTTTCGGGTACTGGCACTTGCACTGAATTTCAAATCTTTGAACTCTGACAGCACTTTCGGTGTATCCTCTAGACCAGCATGCTACAATGGCACCTAAGAAAAATTTTTAGAATTTGTCAATAATAAAATTTTCACACTTCACACAAAAGGCACGAAATTCCAAACAAAAGCAAAATTAATCAATCAAACATTCAGCCGGATAGCCTTTTCAACGATGCATAATGATTTACCGAACACGTTGACATCTTAAACTTGACACTTAATTATATCACTCCCCCAGATTGTAATCCTTTCCGTATTGCTCTCCATTTTACTAAGTACCAGAAAATTTGCTCCTAGTTTGTTCTGATGTCAAGTCAATCTGCTCTAATGTCATAAGACAATATACCGGCTCAAAGAGTGGCTATCTTTAATGTTTTCTTCGCAATGCAATGATCTATCAAAACAAAAAGTCATTACTAGTTTACTTCACCCGAACTACGTTAAACCTTATCACAAAATTTTATCATTGCATTGACAAACTGGAGGCTCATGTTCTTGTAAGAGTGGTAATATAAAAAAAGAGCATATACTTCCTAAAATAGTGTCTTAGAATTTGTTAGATACGACAATGGTTATGCTAATTCATAACTATAACATCAAAAATGATACTTTAAGGGAAGAAATTTTCACTTGAATTAATTTTTTGCTTATAAATGTTTAAGGCCTTGTGCGGGAATTAACTTTCGTGGTTGAACATTTTCAGAGGTAAAAAAGGAATTTAATTTCGTGGCTTTGCCCCCAAAACCTGGGAAATCCTCGAAAATTTCTTCCTGCTAAAATGTCTCCCATTATGGTAGCTATAAGACAATAAGCTTATTCAAAGAGTACTGAAAAATGGTCTATCAGCCACTTTAAATCGCCATTCCTGTACTCCTGAGGCTAGCACATGATCTTCCTTCAAGCCTTCCATGTTTAGCATCGGCCAATTTGTGTGATCTACCCGAGATAAACGACCAAGGACCTGCCCAGAATCATTCAATTCAGCAAATCGCAATCGGATGGAATCTCCTAGAGCACTTGCAGCTGCAGCTCGCTTTTTCGACACACCTCCAATGATCTCGGAGCTCACACTGTGAAATGGAAATGCTTCCTCGAATACTTTGCTTTTAGGGTTTTTGCCATTTTTTTTTATCGACACGCAAGTGATAGAGCCCGCAGCTGTTCACTTTCATTTGACATGGAGAGTCTGGTTCCACACCGTAGCCTCTGATTTTTTCCGGGTAGAACCTCTGTACCTTTAAGATAAATGTTACTGATTTCTTGCTCCAAAGGTCTGGGAGAGGATTCAAGTAACTCCAATCGAATTGCTAGCTGGCTGAGCGATCGGATAGCATCTACAACAGATTTCTCTATGTCTGCTTGAACTGCTAGAGAACAAATGGCCATCCATTCAATAATATCTTCATATGAACGTAGTTTAGCAAGAAATTTAAAGTTCAGGAAGTAATTTTGCAAGTATTCAGTCGCGATTTTCTGTTTCACGCAGATTAGAAAAATAGATAACTAAAGGAACCCTGTTAACACGAAGAGCAAACAAATTTCTGTCTTGTAAGAGGTTAACTCGTTAGACATCATGCTGTGTTGCTCACAATGCTAGTTATTTTTTTTTCTTCTGTTTTGCTTTTCCGATATTGTGTGTTGGACTCCTGCTTTAGCAGAAAAGTCCCCTAAATTAGGTCTGTTCGACCATGGGTTCCTCTGTCACCAACACTTTTGTACAGATTGTTTCATTTGTTTTTTGATTTTACCGTAAGGCCTCTTATCGTATAAGCGCCCGGGCGCTTATTTAATTTTTGGAGCTTTTAGGTGGGCGCTTATTTGAGGGGGCGCTTATTTAAAAAGCAGACGTATGAACAATCAAGAAAGAAAAAAGTTCCAATGTTCGTATTATGGAAAAGATAAAAATAACAATGTAAGCTGAAAAAAAAACTGGTGTTTATTCAACATTTTTTGCTATATCATCTTTCTGTTATTTTCTTGTGGAAAATTCGAATTAAGCACCGGTTTCAGAAGATTTGAGGGTGGGCGCTTGTTCGAAGGGGGCGGTTGTTCAACAATTTCACTTTTAGGGTGGGTGCTTATTCGAGGGGGTGCACTTAGGGGGGCTTATTCCTGGTATTACGGTATTACATTTTTTAGATTAATTTTCAAAGTACTTGGAGAATGCTTTGTTTGTTTTTTGTAAATGTTGTTGGGAATCTTAAGGGATAAATTTGAATCTTGGCCGAACCCTTGTGAAATTCATAGAACACTGTGTAGAATTTTTACTGTAGTAATGTTTTCAGACAGAGTTGTGTATTTCACGGGAGCAGTAGCACCAAAACAATTCTGTGTGCCTACTTACATTAAGGCCCAAAAATTTCGGCGGGACAAAATTTCAGCGAAAGTTCAAGCCGAAATTTTTTCTGCTGAAATTTAGCATTTTGGTAAAATCATATCGAAAAATCCTGCCGAAATTATTTCCGCCAAAGTATTTGACGCCGAAATTTTTGGGCCTTAATGTATCTCAAAAACTTCTCTCTGAGATCTATCGGAGACAGTCCCTTCATGGGCAACGCATTATATACTATCAGATGTGCGTCATTTCTGAAAAGTCTCATCCAGCTAGCGATTTTCGTTTTTCATCTGAAATTGGCTTATTTCAGTGTTCAACTCTTTTGAACTCCATTCATCTATTTGGTTTAATTTTCGTTCGTTTTTGGAAGCGTGGTTCTGCCCCGGGATTGCTTTTATTATAGTCATAAAAGCCATTTATGGAGTTTTGGGAAAATGTTATGAATCTGGATGTTAATCCTACTCAGAGTGGCGGGGGGGGGGGGGTGTTGGGGGGCAAAATTACCCACCTTGGTACAAAAAATGTAATTGTGCTGAAAAGACTGGTTCAAAAAGCAATGAAATTTCCTGACCTTCTGAACAGATTTTTCGTTCCAGACCCTATGAGGTGCAGATATGGGCTATTCCTCACAACCACGTGGTAAAATTTTGTGCAGATTTTAGTGATTTTTGGCATGTTTGACGAAAATTGTCAGCAAAATACATGTTGGAACCTTTTTTTTGGACTCCTGCTTCAGCGGAAGAGTCTATAAAATGATGCCTGTCCGTCCTTCCGTCTGTTTGTTCGTCCCTCCTTCTGTCCGTCACCGTCAAAAATGGCCATTTTTAGTGTTCTTTAAGAATATTTCAAAATCTGTTTGTTACTTTTTTTGTGATTTTTAGTTTGAAACTACTGGGCCATAGTAGTTCAAAGGCTTTTTTCACAGTTTTTTTGCGAATACATCAAGAACTGTTCATCGGATTTTTGTCATTTTTGGTGTCAATATTAGCGGCAACTGTGCACATGTTTTGAACCGTATGCGGTGTCTCTTGGCAATCTCGTTTGGCTTGCAGGTGGCAATTTACATCCAAAAATGGTGATTTTTAAGTTTTTTCCATGTGCGTCATGAACGGTTATCTCTTTATTGTTATTTTGGGTGTGAGTATTTGAGGCAGCAGTACGCATGTTATGAACCATTTGTCATGTCTCCGGACAATCTCGTTTGGCTTGCAGGTGGCAATTTAGGCAAAAAAAAAATGGTGTTTTTCATGATTTTTTCCAAATAAGTCGAAAACTGTTCTTCCGATTCTTGTCATTTTTTGTGTAAATATTAGGGGCAACTCTGTGCTTGTTTTGAACTAGGTCCCATATCTCCTGCAAGTCGCATTTAACTTCGTCTAAAATTGGCAATTTTCTGGGTTTGTTCCACATATGTCAGGAACGGTTAATCTTGTTATTGTTATTTTTCGTGTGAATATTTGAGACAACTGTATCCATATTATGAACCTTTTGCCATGTCTGCCGACTATTTTATTTGGCTTATTTGGCGTTTTTTATGTTTTTTATCCGAAGGTGGCGAAAGGTGTTCATTGGATTCTTTTCATTTGAATATTTGGTTTGAATATTTGGGGCAACTCTATGCATATTTTGAACCATATGCCATGTCTCCTGACCATGTGGTTTGGCTTGCGGGTGGCAATTTTCGTCCATAAATATCCATTTTTAGGGTTAACCTGTTTATTGTTATTTTTGGTGTGAATATTTGAGGCAACTGTACGCATGTTATGAATTATGTGCCATTTCTCTGGACTATCTCCTGTGCCTTGTGGGTGGTAATCTGCACCAGAAAATGGCTATTTTCAGATTTTTTTCTGAAATGTGTTGACAATGGTTTATCTGTTCATATTTGGCTTGGATCTTAGTGACAATAAAGCATATGTTATGACCCATGCTTTATATCTTGAGAATATGGTTTTTAGCATGCGGGTGGCACTTTATGTCAGTAATGGCTGTATTAGGGTTTTTTCATGTTTCAAGAACACTGGATTACGTTTTTGTGATTTGTGGTGCAAATCTTATATGGCTAACGTGCTATTCTGTACTTGTATCTAATGCAGAGATTCTCAATTAAGGTTGCGGGTGTCCACTAATTATGTGACTTGTTTTACATAGAACATGACAGACTGGGTCGAGAATCGATTTTTGAACAAAAATGTTTTTTCAAGTTTCAAGCTCAGAGCTGCATTTAAACAGACTTTAGATAGGGTGGACAATTCCCCCCTACCCTGAATATGCCCCCCTATATGATCCACCCCGGATTATATAGGATTAGTGCTCCTTATCTAAGGGACCATTGATCTTATTTGGAATAACTATTGTCCTACTTCGGCGCAGCCATTCATTTACAAATATTTCAAAATCCATTCATTAGATTCCATTCAGTATATGTTTTGTTGTGGGTCTTGAGAATAATGGTTACTTTGTAATGAACCATATTCCATATTGTTTTGTGTAGGGACGTCTAAAAATTGCCGTTTTCAGAGTTCTGTGAAAGTATCTGTGTTAATGTATTTTTGTAAGTTTTGGTGTGAAGGGCCAACAAAATAGTGGGTATGCTGAAACCATTGAATTGTTTTGAGAAGGCTAGTGTTAACCTTTTCATGGCATTTCTTTCCCGAAGAAAGTTCTTATGCCTACAAACATTACAAAGCCACTCTAGTGAAGTCTGTTGGCGTAGCCCCAAGAAAATGTTGTATTTTGGGCACATCTGAAACCAGAATTGAATTAGCCCAGACACTTGGTAGTCTCTGTTCACGCTCCAACTCGGCTTTGCAGAAGATCAGTGTTTGCTGTATACATTGATAGAAGCAAGGCTCACTCCAAAACGTTGCACATATAAATTTTTAAGCTAGTTTGAAATAATACAATACTGGTGCACAATACTATTTGAACTCATTAGATGATTGTCTGCGTGAGTTTTCTTTGCAGTCTGAGGCGCGGACTTAAGTGGGATGAGCAGGTTTGGTTTAGAGTATATTGAGGGGGGCCTTCATGCTGTTTGTGATATGTCAGGAACCATTAGCCCTATTTTGTACGGGGAGGGGGTAAATTTACCCCCCTGTCAAACTTTTTATTTTAGACGGTAAACCACAAAACTGAAGAGCTGCCACTTTAGGGCTTTTGTTAAAATTATATTGGAGACTCCCAGGCCAATTTTCAAGGTTGCACCCCCAGGGGATCCGGAGATATGAAATAATTCTGGAAGGCCAGTGAGGGCAAAATTTATCAACAATCGTGATTTTTGCTCGTTTTTGCTTCCGTTTAAAACAAACACAGCAAAGATGACGGTTTAAACACATAAAAAAGTTTTGAAAATTTTGGTCCAAAAATGCAGGTGACATCACAACATGCCGACGTCAGCAAAAATTAATGACGTCAGCAGCAATTTTTTTAAGTCCCGTGACAGCTTAAAGGGGTACAATGGTCAAAAACGAAATTTTAACAGATGATAGAGCTCAACGAAACATGACACACAGTTTTTATATCATGACAAAAGCTTGTGTAGTTCTTGAGATATTTAGTCTCAAAGTCCAGCAGCTACCATCTTGCCACTAATTATGTATGATGTCATTGGTGTCGCACTCAAATTATCTACACTTCGTTTCCAAAACATTCCACATTGAATTATTGTAAAGGCAGGCTCCAATCTAGAGATTTAGGGCAGCGTACCTGGAGCTGGAAAAGGGCATTTTACAGGTTAGAAAAGGCACTGCCCGCAGGGCAATGCTTTTGCAGCTGGGGGTGTAGGGGGTGCTGTGAACCCCCCTGCTGGGGGATTGGGGGTGAAGTCCCCAAGAGCTTTGGTTTTCGCAGCAAAGTAACACCCCAGAATTCTTTTAAAATGACTATAAAATGAGGAGAGAAATACCTTCTTTTTTTGAAATTTTGCATTTAGCAGAAAGAATTTTCAGTTCTACATTCTTGGATAAGTTGAAAGATCCAGGGGTATTGTCAAGAATCCACTGACAGAG
>JAOBRC010609120.1:0-10896 GCA_027575255.1 Scolionema suvaense
ATTTGGGTAAAAATGGCTCCAGGTACCTGCGAGAAAGTCCTCGAAAAACTGATAAGATCAAAAAATTTCAAAATGATACTTACTGCATCTTATAGCATATAAAATTATATTAAAAGTCCTCAAGTTTCAGCTCTAAAGCTTTTGCCATTCAGGAAATATCACAAAAAGTTTGCTTGGGGGGGGGGGGGTGATTTACCCCCCCCCCAGTGTAGATAGGGTTAAGAGAATCTTAGACAAAATACGAGGCAACACGTAATTAATTGCATGTTTGCAGTAACCTGATCGATTGCCTTCTATTTACAATATACAGCTTAAAACTTATGGTATGTTTTAGCTACTAATCAGCAGACCCTGGCCAACAAATAATACCCATCATAGCTTTTACTCTGATTTTCTTTTGCTTATGTCCAATCTAGCATTTTCGTATAAATAATGCAAAAAACCAAGGACAATAGAAAAAAAGCCTCAGCAAAAATGGAAGCATAGATTACCGCATTCCCATACAACAAAAGCCAAAACAGAATATTAGCCAAAATGCAATGGAGATTTTCTAATCAGGCGATTCAATAATTTATCTTTGCTTTGCAGAAATCCTCCATTGTCCAAGTAAAGAGGCACAACACAGCCACTACGTTTCCTGGCTCCAATAAATACAAGAAGTGAGGACATACACAGATACTTGAACCGAAAAACTTTATCAACACTGACGTGAATTTGTGGAGACCAGCTTGAAGCCATATAGGCTTCCAATCGTGGGAACTGCCATATCCACAAAAAAACAAAACATCTAAAACACAAAGAACTCAGATGCGTCAGGAAAGGTGACAAATTCAACTGATGGTTGGGACCTGATGCTCATCCTTGAGTAAGCATCTCTAACCTCTTGCAATAAACCAATCAAATCCTCCGACATGGTCCACCCAGATGCATGTGAAGCCGAAAACACATAGTCAAAGAGGTCAGTGTAAATTGTCTTGGTGCAGCAGAACATAGAACATAAACACAGAGTCCAGCACATAGGAAGCAGTTAGGAAGGGTATGAAAGAGGTCACAAGATGAATTTGCGAAGGAGGAAAGTAGCATACAATTCAGCAAGAGAGTGCAGGGGCAACGAAATGCTTGGCTCATGGTCGCAAAATCTCTTGCAACACTCCATCATTCACTATCTGTCCCTAGTCAGCAAACCAAGGTCATGCATCAATCCCTGCTGGGCTAGGATTGGCTCAAACTTGCAGCTCATCAAAGGATCCTGAGCTGGGCATTTCCTAGAAAGCCCAACAGACTACAGTGAGCGTTTTCATCAAACGGTCTTTCCTAGCAGTAACAAAAAAACATTTATGGGTAAAGGCCAACTTATTGACAGCAAAAGTATTTCGCAGTCAGGTTGCTGCCAGGTAGCCTTTCACATTTCACTAGTTAATTCAAAATGGTTACTTGCAACATAGCTTCTAGGCAAGCACATGGTGCACCCAGCAGTACGAAGCAAAGTTACTCCATGATACTGCACGAAGTGCAATTCGTTTTCCAGAAAAAAAACATTTTCTAAGCTGTCAGACCTTCACAGATCTGAAAAGAAATTATCCACAAAAAGCCAAAATGCTTTTAGGTGACAAGCTATATATATACATTATTGCGGCAGCAGATTCTGCCACCCTCCTAAAGTACCTGTAAAGAAACTGCCAGGTCATGAAATAAATACAGTATTCAAAAAGAATCTATCAAGAGTGGAATTAACTTAGACTTGGTTTTTTGAAGTTGGTACTGGCAAGGTACAATTTTCAGGATTCGCATATATTTTACATTACTTTGCTGAAATATTCCCTATGCAAGATATTGCCACCTGCAATGATGCCTGAACTAATCCAATATCCATGACACTTGTGAGTCACTGGTTTTGTTCTACTGATAGTGAGATCATTTTCAGTCTTATATCGCTTTACAAACATTTCAAGCCGTGGTTTGTTTTTAGTTTATGCTTCGTTTCATAGATCCTTGATCTCTCATTCTACGTCGAATCTTTCTTGAGAGCTTCCAAATTTAGAGACAGCAGGGGGTAGAATTTAATTTCAATCTTTGGCTCCATCAAGGATAGGCCTTCAAATATCTTTTTCCAGACACCAGTCATAAGACCGACGGTACCGCGTCTTCTGTCTTTCGTAAAGTTTTCCAGTCGGTCACTACTTCAGAATCAAGTATTTATTTACAATGTATATAATCATAATTACAAAGGAATCAGAAGGGCTTTCTCCATGCCGAGTTAATAAGCATAATTCCCGGCGTATAAGCTGTGCCACAGATAAGCCGCACATGCCCCAAATCTGTCTCCAAACAGCGAGATGTGATCACGTAAGCCGAACCGGTAGATAAGCCGCACCTTTTTTGACAAATGCGGCTTATTTGCCGGTGCAGCATATGTGCAGGTGCGGCTCATCTACCACTTTCTGGCAACCGTTTTTTAGTTTAAACGGCTTTCTAGCGATCATATTTTTTAGTTCAAACGCCTTTCTAGCGATTGTATTTTTTTAAAGGTCCAACCCAAGCTGTGCCTTATTATTGCAGGCATCAAACCCAAACGCTCCCAATTGCTGCCTTGATCACTCATCTGAACCGATTGATATCTGGTGAAGACTGAATGTCGCTATGGACCAGAGCCTCGACACATCCTGAGGGGGGCCAGATGCAATCAGAGGTGCACCCCAAAAGCCTCTACCAGACCCGCAAGACAGAGAGTGAAATCGGGCAAGTGCGCGCCAAGGCAACGAGCAATTCGTAGAACCCAGGAGGAGTTCAACCGCCTTCCCGAAGGAACTTTCAGGCGAATTAGGCACTCATGTTGACGAAAGATTCACAAAAATCGTCAAAAGAAATCATAAACTAGGCCTTGCGATAGACAAAATGTAAACTAACCTTTATCGACTCACCTTGTTGACAAACTGGAAATATTATGAGGAACTAATTGTTGCCAATGACTGATATTCACGGGTTTTGCCTAATTTATTTTTGCATATGTGGTAGTATGGACAAGCTTCTTGGGACGTTGATTCTTGGATTATGAAGACACAACGATTCCCTTCGGATGGAAAGTTTCCCTCATGTAGCCTACCTGAAGGGAAGAAATCTTAACAAGGAGAAATTTTCATGAGTAGAGCTCCTGAAAAATGCTTTTTTCGTGGAAGAAATTTTCGAGAGTATACATCAGAACGAGGATGGCCGGAGCAGCGTAAGGGCTGAAAAAGAAAAAATCGGTAGAACAGAGTGAGAAAAATAAGAACTATAAAAATCCAGATCTCATCTGGTCCTCATTGCTGGTCAGTACCGAATAATAAGAACACTACGGGAAATACTCTAGCCGCACGAGATCTCCAGAACTAGAATAGATTAATGCCAAATTTGCTTAAAATGAAAGCTACGTAAATTCACGAAAAAGTGAACAAAAGCGATTCCTAAAGTATATAGCATAAGCGCTAAATCATAGACCTACAGTCTTCAATGTTTGTAACTTCGACCAGAATTGAACATAATGTTCGTAGTTTGTTCCTAGGGAAATTTACGAAGAATCTCCATTTTTTAACAAAAAATCATAGTTTTGATACTCAATAAACCAAATTTGCCTGGGTAGGCAATGCAAAAATCTTGACCGCTACACAGTGGGTCTCTTGCTGTGAAATCCATAGAAAATCCTACTTTTATGAAAAGTTTTTTCTGATCGAAGTCCAGAAGGCTCCCTTTAACAACATCAGCAGAAAACAAAACCGATGGCTGTGTAAATAACAAGATCACTTCAATAGCCAAGGAACTAAGTGACAAGGACCGCTAAAACGGTGTAAGAAATGGATAAGAATAATAGCTAAAACAGCGCTAGAACTGAATAAAAATGATCAGTAAGAGGAGCTTAAGAATTAGATAAAAATGATCATAAAAACAGCTTGAGAATTGAATAAAAAAGATTGCTAAAACAGCCCAACAACTGAAAACTAATCGCTGAAACAGCGCAACAACTGAAAACTAATTGCTAAAACAGCATATAAACTGAACAAAAATGATCGCTAAAACAGCGAAAGAACTGAATAAAAACATCACTAAAACAGCATATGAAATGATCATAAACCATCGCTAAAACAGCTTGAGAACTGAATTAAAACATCGCTAAAACAGCGTATGAACTAATCATAAAAGATCGCAAACAACATGGGAACTAAATAAAAACCTAGCTAAAACAGCGTATGAACTGAACAAAAACGATCGCTAAAACAGCGTAAGAACTGAACAACAAAAGATCGCTGAAAAAACGTAAGAACTAATCACAAAAATGGCTATAAAGCGTGGTAATTCAATGAAGAACAAGATAATTAAAACAGCGTAGGACCTAAATGAAAATGGATTGTCACGAGGACATACAAACGAAATAATAAGGAAAGCTAATATAGAAGGATGATTCCATCAGACAAGCCGCTTACTGCTAAGTATTTTCAAGCGACAACTCAGTGCATAAGCCGCACTGGAAGATAAGCTGCATGGACCTTAAAAGTAGTTAAAATTTACACATAAGCTGCAGCTTATACGCCGGAAATTATGGTACTTATATAACTTCATAATCAATAGACCCCAATGACTAAAGATGCTAGAAATGAAAAATATTGTTATTGACAGATTGTAGCTTGCCTCATGCAGTTTTGCCCAGTCGGTTTGCCAGGTTGAAAACAAAGAATTTGGTAAAGTTTGAATTCGGAAATTCCTCGGTCATGATGACCAACCGAAGGTAGTCAGTCTATCGTCAGCCATTGACCAATGACCGAAGGCTATTTGGAAGTCAGCAAGGACACCAAATAGTTAACACGAAAAAGAGTCAGAGATTCTTGAGAAAACACCTTTTAATTTTCATTTATGATATGATGGCTAGTCACACCTTTACTCATCCTTCAAAAATAAGTGCACGGTAGTAAGAACCTTTCTCCTAATGTGTCAGCCACATGTTGACTTCTAATGGCCTTTGAAGACGTATACCACCTTATTTGACACATTTTCAACTGCTAGCACATGTATTTGACAAATTTCACACCAAAAATCATAATACTAAAACTTAGATTTAACCTAGTCCTGAAATCGAGAATTCAAGTCAATTAAACAACCCATGCTTGGGCTAGTTAAGTTGGTTTTATTAAGTTTCTGAAACTGTAGCATAAGAACAGGCTGCTTGTCATATGTTACTCAACTGGAAGTGAGACCATAACTGTGGTAAATGTAACATTCAGAGATTTTTGTAAGGAGGTAACTCTCTCGGACTAGGCTGCAAAAAAAAATTGAGACACTGTTACTCTAAAATCACACATATATCATGCTAGTCTACTTAACTGCAAGTATACTAACCCATCCAAAATACATGGACTATAATCGTTCTATGTCAATAGCAGAAACACTGTACCGAAAACAAACCTTTCATGGTATCATCATAAAATGTTGCAACTGCACCAGATGCAAAGACAACAGATGCACGCAGCATATTGCTTCCAATAAGAACGGCTTTATCATCAACAGACCATGACTCATAGAGCCTTTCTGGGTGAAGGCTGCTGTTTTTCCAGATAAATAATTGGCCATCAGCATCGATGAGCAAAAATCCTGACTTCATTGCAGTGATGTGAGTAAAACGGGGCATGCCCTGAAAAAAAAATATAATTAATATCAATCATAAAATATGGATTCATGGGTATCCGTTATCCGATAGCAAAAACTACATCTCTGCCTGTAAATTAATAGAAGTGTGTCTCTAACTATTGAAAAAGATTGAATTAAATATGGACGTTTTGAAAAGGCACATGGGACTTGACCTGTAACTCTTTTCTCAACATCTAATCTGTTCCAGTGTTTTTCCTATGCAGCCTATGATTGTTCCCCAGCACATTGCAGCCTGATTTCCTGTGTAATGAGCTTGCCTCATTTTCACATCCAGAATTGAGGACGTTGCGAGGAGCTACTCCACATGTGATGATCATATGTCGATCAATACTGATCCTGAATAAAAAGAAGTAAGGGTAGGCACAGGTAGTTCAATAGCAGATAATTTTGCGTTATGTTGTCCCACAGTGCTTCAAAGGTTGACTCGCAATAGTCCATAGTCATCCAACGTGAAGCAGCATCAGCAATCAACACATCGATCCAACACAGATTGTTCCTAGAGGGCACAATCATATTCATAAGTATGAACCTTAAAGCTGCTGAAGAAAGCAGTGCTTGGCTGTAGGAATGTTCAAAAATGTAAAACTTTCCAGAGCTTTGTCTCACAACTCACTTGAGAGCTCCCCAAGATTCCAAGTTGCAGTGCATGGGTGCACTGCACTTTGCTGGGCGCTCTGACTTTCTCCTTTTTTCGCTACAGTTTCCAAAAAACTCAATCTTCACAGAAAAAACGTAGTAAACAAAAATGCTTCAATAAATGCCCAACCTATTTCCTTCATGAAAATATGGACTTTCGCTTATTGGTGCCCTCATTCAATGATTAGCCACATTATGCACACAATTTAACAGTTAACCTCATATTCCCTCATAAAATGAAACTTCAATATCTAAAAGTCTAAATATCAGTTTTTGGCAAGTAGAATTCATTCCTTCCTATTTAATGACTGGTCAAAGATGAGAGGTTGCAATTAGCTGCATCCAAATTACTTGCATTTTTGCAAGCATTGGGAGATACTCTAGTTAGCTATAAGGTTAAAGGAACACAATCTCACGGGACTGCACAATTCGTGCATGTAGTATAGATTCGTGATAGCGCATTCAGGCCTCTCATTAAGAAAAACGCATGCGTGCGATAATTAGTACGCGTGACATAGGTGATGTGTGCGACACGTTGCTGTAATGGGAACGTTATGTCGGCCTGTATGCGTGATTTTTTGTACTTGATTGAGATGCAATCATTGTTTGCTATGGAAACGAAATTCTCGTAGCACGGAGAATTTATTATTCGCTTGTTGATCAGTCACTTGCTGATTTTCGTCGTGTCTCTCTTTCAATACGTTGTGGGAGAATTATGTTTGCATTTTAAGATTATACGCCGGTATTTTTACTGAAGGTATTCTTATTTTCACTGTTTTAAGACACCGTGAACATTCCACCGAATTGATACACTGAGGGTTAAAAAGTCAGTGTGCTTTACTTGAGGATAATAATACACATATCACCTATCTGGCGTTTCGCATGTTGCGTGAACTCCTTTTTTAATACATTCGTCTGCAAAACAGCTTATGCTCATGGCAGTTTTTTCCAGACGTCTTCTTTTGCCATAACAGAACAAGTTTCCAGAACTGAAAACCGTTTTATTCTGTTGGATATGTCAATACGTTTGTCTTATAACCGCCATGCGCTGTCGTCAAGTACTTTGATTAACTAGTGTTTTACGTCAACCAGCAACACAACTAGCGCAATGATTGACTCGTTTGCTTTACAAAAGTCTCAGTCTCTAAGAGGAGCACTTTAGTTTCATGGTGATGTTACCGGCACTCTTTTTTACAGGAACCAGAAAATTTGAGCTGAGACTTGTTGTTCTTGGCCTAGCCCTACCTTAACGGTACATATATTTTTCTGTGTGGATTTGCGAATTTTCGCTAAATTCTCAAATTAAATCCCCGCAAAATATATCACATTGACGTCTCAGCCTGACCAAAAGCTAGCACATCTAGTTTTTCGATCATTTATAATAATGTGCTCAAACTCCCTCTTTCTATCAGTTTGCATGTTAATAACTTCCTTCTTTTCGTTAGTTGATGTACATTCCATACATTGTCTCTGCAAATCCCTGGTTCGCAAATATAAATTCACGCAAAATGCCTCGAAAATCGATCTTGCAAAATAAATACACACCAAATTTTATTCCCTTAAAGTAACCCTATTTTCTCTGTCATCTGTAATTAGTTCCTCTATCCAGATTTAGGCGAGAAAAGCGTAGGTTGCAGTGTGGAAATATAGAAGGCCGATATAACTGTAGGGTGCGACAAAGACTGGCGAGCGACTGAGTTAAGTCCTTCTTAATTGTTCTTTCCAACTTAAGCTTCAATTGTTCTTATTTTTTTTGTTCTTATAATCACAAAACAACACAGCCTAAAGTGTGTTATCATGTCAACGAATGATTGACCGACTTCATTCTCATTAAGTCTTGGCCTTACAGCAAAATTTGATCATCGCTACCATAAAAAAGTATTGTTGTTGTTTTTTTACTTTAGGGTTGAAGCTCTGCCAGGAATCGTACTTATATCATTCTGAATTTTTTGACCAACTTGAGGCTTACAGTCTTACAAAACTGTTCTTAGAAAAAAAGGGTGTAGTGTTATTGACTTTCTCTGTGTGAAGTGTTGGCATGGGAAGATCCAGATACTTAGAAATGTGAGGAAAGCACTGAAATCATTGTGGAATGCTATATATGGCAGTGCATAATGATACAGTGAAGCTAATCTGTGAGGAATGGCGATAATTTCTTTCTTTCAATATGCTGATGTATTCATTGTGTATAGACACAGTTCGGGAAACATTCATGCTGGCTGTTGTTCAGGTTGGAATTCTTATTAGCTAATTGTCTCTGCATATAAAACATTTCTATTCCAGTGTTGGCTCTGATCTTCTGGAAGCTCTCATGATAACAGTTCTCAAGGTTTTTTCTAGCTACTTTTGCTTATAGGGTAGGTTTTACATTTTAGCATTTTAGCATTATGATATATGCTTATAGTATATACTTTTTTGCTTGTCGACGTATGCTCATGACTCAGATGATATATATGTTCCCATGTATAGATGCTCTGTAAATGTGAATTATGTATGAAGTAAAAGGCAAAAGACTGTGAAGAAAATTAAGTGCTTCTTCATTCTCCTTTCTTTGACTTCCTTTCTCTTTGTTGACTAGTTGTGCAACTTTCCGTGAGCTGGTCAGTATTCTGCGCCGAAGCCCTTCGCTCGTCTGTGTGTTTATAGCAGGCAGTGTGAAATCAAAACAATTAGCTTTGCTGTAATCTCTCATTACGATCTCGATTGCAGTGCTTGAGTGATCAATAGAGGCGGGACTCTCTATGCCAAATATTTCAATAGGTTGACGCAATCGCGGTAATACCACATGTTTGACTGTCTAGGCAATTCATAACTATGCACAACAGCTCAGCGCCCGATGAATGGACGCTGCTGGCAACAAAGAGTGCGAGGACCCACGAGAAATCTATATATCCGTAATATTTAATGAAACAGTTTGATACTTGCCACAAAACTTGTGAAAATGCTTATGTTAAATGCTACCAGAGGCAATCGGCAAATTAAAACTTTTGTGATTGTGTTCCTTTAAGCATAGTGAAGAAACAACAAAAAAATACTTTCAGAATAGTGCAGTTCCATAAAAAAAACATAAGCATCATTATTCCTTGAGCAGTGGAAACATGGAATAATGTTTCTAGAATAGCGTGGAAACATCGAAAAATGTTTGTAGAACAGCGTGGAGACATAAAAAATGTCCGTAGAATAGTGTAGAAACATCGAGAAATGTGCGTAGAATAGCGTACAAACATCGAAAAATGTCTGTAGAATATCGCAGAAACATCGAAAATGTCCGTAGAATAGCGTAGAAACTTCGAAACATGTCCGTACGATAGCGTCGAGACATCAAAAAATGTCCATATAACAGCGTAGAAACTTTGAAAAATGTCCGTAGAATAGCGTGGAGACATCGAAACATGTCCATAGAATATCGTAGGAACATCGAAAAAATGTTTGCAGAATAGTGTAGAAACGTCAAAAAATGTCCGTTAGAATAGCGTGGAAACATCGTAAAATATACATAGAACAGCGTAGAAACATAAAAAATTTCCATAGAATAGCGTGGAGACATTGAAAAATGCCCATAGAATAGTGCAGAAACTTCGAAAAATGTCTGTAGAACAGTGTGGAAACATCGAAAAATGTTCGTAGAATAGTATAGAAACATTGAGAAATCTACATCGAATAGTGCAGGAACATTGCAAAATGGAGAACTCGAAAACTTGAACATCTTGTTAGGCCTTATTAAATCATCAGTTCTCAGAAGCCAAACTCTGTCAAAAAGCGCCTTGATAACTAGAACACATCGAACATTTGCACATCCCTAGGAAGTCCCGGTTATTGAAAGTTACCTGCTCTTGTTTGAGAAGCAGAAATCGAGAATGAACATCAAAATGTATACTGAAAGGTTACAGGAAATAACTGACTGACAAACTGACAGCCATTCCTTGCTGGCTAGCTTAAAACATTTATGTGATATATAACAACAACAACAACAATAACAGGTCTCTAGCTCAGCTTTTTTCATGCCATGGATCCTGTCTATTTTCGGCATGTCTCCGGATATAACAAACGTATGTGTCGTAAGTGAAGTGATTGTACATCTCATGGCTGTCCTATTGACGATGATTGCTGCGATTACATAATGAATAATTGATTAACGACATTTTCTTTGTGCGTGTACATTCGATCAGATAATCGATTGCCGTTTGTTCAAATGCGATGTCTTTCGATGGGCAGCGCTGATATGTACACCCATGATAGACGGCTAAGGGGCAATTTGGGCCCGCCAAAGGGCACTTGTTTCTGGCAGAGGGGTAAACACGTCATTGAAATAGGGCACTACACAACTTACCCCCTACACTTTTTTATTGTGTTCTCAGACTTTTCTTACAAAAGTGGGCAAGAAATTTTTTTTTCTGAAAAGGGCACCACCGTGTCCGAAGACCAGGCGCTCTTTTGGCCTAGATTCGAGCCTGGAGAATGAACTTTGCATTGTGATCTCATCTTTAAGCTTCCTTTATGCAAAGTGAACAGCTGGAATCCACAACTGCACATTTGTGCTTTTAAGGATACTCTCAACTCTCAGCTGCATGATTCACAGTTTTG
>JAOBRC010609231.1:0-10896 GCA_027575255.1 Scolionema suvaense
CCTTCCTCTTGCAGACTAGGGTTAATGGAATGATATTCACACCAGATCAAGAAAAACAAATGCACGTTTGCCATAGTTTTCAAGTCCAAGCTCATCATTTACAAGCAATTAACATTCAATCAGGTAACATCAGGATTTCAACTGTATGTCATGTCTCAAGCGGTGCTTGATGAACATTGCATGTGAACAACAATTTTTTAAGAAGAACGCTTCTTGGGTCGCTCTCTGACCTTGGCTGAATCCTGGATTGCACTTTTTAATGTGAAGGCTTTCCAGAAAGCATAACTCAGCTCAATGATTTTTATTGACAGCAAGTATTTCAGTGTATCTGCAAACAGTGTTTAAAGCATGAAGATGAGGAACAACATCGTGTTGGGATGAATTATCATGCAACACATCAGTCAACTGGAAAAGATTAATGATTTCCTGGTGCTCAGGACATGAGTACAAATCTTGTCCAACTTGTATCTGACGATTCTTGCCTCAGATAATAGTGTTTCAAAACAACTGTTTGTTTTCCATATTTACTGGGCACTACAACCTGGACAGGTGAACTTGTAAACAATGTCAGATTTTAAAGACGGACTGCATTCGCTAAACCAAAACATATCCACACTATCGGCATGTGTTTCTATAGTTTGAGATAGTGACCTATTTCAGCGCCTGGGCAGCGAGGCAGTGATACCTGTGATTAGTTAGAAAACGAGGCAAAGCTAGCGTTTGTTTAGGTGCACGCTCGACAACTCTATCGAAAAGTGCGAGCCTACAGCACGTGATGACAAAAGATTAGACGTCTTCAAAACCTGCCTTCAAGTTTAAAGAGATGAGGAGTACGTTTTTTACGTTGTCTGGTGTTGTGTCTTAACTGGAGCAGAGTATTGCAATCTTATTGGTTGTGAAATGTATTTCGATTCAGACATTGTCTGACAGGTGTCGGCGGAGCTTCATCATACAGTTTACAGTAAGTTCATGATATTTTTTTTGTAGACCCACGTTTAGGGAATTTTGATGGGTCATATCCGCCTTAGTGGCCGCTCGTATGCCATATACGCTAACTGACTCATCTGGGTGACAGACGTTCTGCTTTGGTAAAACCTTTTGTACATAGCATCTTGTACTGACTTGGGATAACCACTCCATGACCTAAAATCTGTATTAGTTTCTCTTATTGTAGTGTGAATATCATTCCATCAAGTTGCCTTTGTTCGGAGCTTTATTTTATATTTGATTAATCTATCAGAAGGTGTTGGTTCCCTTACTTATCTTCAAGCAATTACTATACTTCCAACCAATGTCTATGCAATTTGGGCCTGTGAATAGCGACTGAATATGAGATTTGAAAATATGATTGACCTTCTTTGCGTTCCCTAATCTACATTCACGAGTCCACTCACCAGCAATTAGAGTATAATTGTATATGGCAACTTCGTTGGTTCTAGACTCCCAAGGTGTGGTTACACTGAGACACTGAGCTTGAATCAACTGGTCACGAAACGAACTTGTTGGCCAATCAAAATACCAGATGTAGCAACACGTCAGTTGAATGTGCAGCATACGTCTAAAGCCTGGTTTTCATTGATCGTAAGCCAATCGTAAGATGCTTATCGCACATGTCTACGATGGCGTATGTCTTTGTTCGTCAAGTTACGATGGCGATCTTTATCTCATCGTAAGGAGGAAGAAGTTTTTCCTCGCTACGATGAGATAAAGATCTGCATCGTAACTGGAGGAACACTGCGCCTGAAAGCTTTCCTGCTATCTTACGACGATCTTACGATTGGCATATGATCAGTGAAAACCAGGCTTAAATAGCATCTCATGGGCGGTGATCAATCGACCGTTTCCAAGATGCGTTTTCCCGGGAATCACAGGCAACAACGACAAGGCAGTTTTGCAAGTCTATTCTTTTCTTAGGTCAGATTCAATTTGAACATGCCAGATCTTATTAAGCCAAGAGAGCATGTGGTCTACCTTCTTGGTCTTTTGCTGCACGAAGATCGCGTGGTGCGAGTCAACAAGCTTCTTTGCAGTGCAAGATTACATTTCATTACTTGAACATGCCAAACATGGCCCAGGTGGACAAAAAAATTATTCTGACAATTTTATGCCAGTAACATGCTTATGAATAGCAAAAAAAGCAACACAAATCCCTAGAACATGAACAACCAGCATAAACTTTTAAAAGCTTCAATTTGCATGCCATTACTTCCATACGTTCTTGTGTAAGAACGGATAAGCACTCTGATTAGTATGCAAATTTTTCTTTATATTGATATCTTGACCTGTGAAATAAATTCACATTCAAAGCGGAAGTGAAATAATCTACATGATTTTATTAGAGCATACCTTTTCGAACCCAGGCTTCAATGTTCTTAACATAGGCCCGAATTAAGCCTGTTCTTAGCTATTGTTCTCAGTTTGTTCTTAGGTAAATTTTACAGCAAAATTCTATTGTTACCAACTGCCATGGTTTTTGTACCGAATTGACAGAAACTTTGTCTAGACCGATGGTACTTCACTGCTAGAAAGTGGATCTCTATTGATACTTCACTGCTAGGAAGTAGATCTCTCCTGATACTTAACTGCTAGAAAGTGGATCTCTTGATACTTAACTGCTAGAAAGTGGATCTCTTGATACTTCACAGCTAGAAAGTGGATCTCTTGATACTTCACTGCTAGAAAGTGGATCTCTTGATACTTCACAGCTAGAAAGTGGATCTCTTGAGCTAAATCTTTTTTTTCAACGAATCATTAGTGTTCTTAGCATGTTGTTAACTTGTGGCTCCTCAACGCCTCGCGTTCTTCGGAAGCGACAGGAAATGTTGGAAAGTAGCACTTCAGACAGGATACCTGTATGAAGGAAGATCATATTTATCTCCCTATAAGAGTTCTTTGTATCTCCATTATTTTCCTGATGGCATATCTATTATTTTCCTGATTAAAGCATCTTACAAGTACGAAAGAAACATTGTGAGTGTTTAAAGTACTTCTCAAATATTGTATTGTTTCTTTAGGTCATGCAGTCAACTTCACTGGAATTTCAGAACGTCTTTCAGATTACCTACACGCTAATATAACATTCCCTGCAAAAGCAACAGGATTTACTGTATGTGGATGGTTTTACCTTTATACACTAGCAGATGAAACCACGATACGAGGTATGGTGGCAATGTTTCCTCAATCAGAACATTCTGGATCATTTAAATGCAACCGGCCATTTATTCGATACGTCCGTGGCAAGATCTTTGTTAGAACAGGAAACAAAGATTTGGTCGAGATGCCAACAGCCAATAACGAATGGCATCACGTTTGTGTTTCGATGGCAGGTACTCAAGGTGACTTTTATGTGGGTGGTAAGCACATCTATAAGTTTGATGTTGATGACTCGCTGTGGATGAAAAATGAATCCATGGTCGTAGTGGTTGGTAACGACGGTGACTATGATAGCGGAAACAAAAAATGCAAAGTATCAGGGCTGGCAATGTATGGAGCAATTAATTTAGTGAATGTTTATGGACGACGCATGACTGAAGAAGAAATCGATAAGATCCGGATGGCAAAGCGTGACTTCAATGAAGACAAACTTGTGAGCTGGGATCAGCTTTTGAGTTCACTCACAAGCAATGACAAAATGGTATCCTATTCCTATGGGTACAGCTTTGACTATCGTGAAGGGAAATCTGTATGACAAAGTGCTTGAGAAGTTTTGAATGCACCCATCTATTTAGAATTTTACCATTTTATCCAGTAAACACTGCACATACTGCTTCAAAACTACATTCGTCAACTGGGAAATGGAAGGATGCATTTATGGGCATCAAAAAAACATTTCAGTACAGATATCTTCACCATATTTGGAAAAACATGGGCCCAAAAGGACATTTTGCACGTCAGTACCTATATTCTAAATGCAGCTTACTCAGGTTTCACCCAGCGTTTGGCCTCCCATTTACAGGCACCGGAGTGCAGCGAACTGGTTTTTCATTGGCAGAACGTGTCTCATGTTGTTATCCTGTCTATGAGCATGCCTTTATCCCACGAGAGCCGACAGCAACTTCAAGATTGGAATAGTGGACCATAACCTCCCCATCGTCTTCCAACAGATCTAGTCTGTCTGTCAAATTGACAACTCCCATTGCTGTTTTTGACATTGTCATTTTGACAAGGTTTACGTTGTTATTTTGACAAGTTCAGGACTCTCAGTGCACGTCAGTACTTATATTCTAAATGTCCCCAAAATGTTTTCTGAAATATTGAAAAGTTGACCGAAAGCCCTCCCATTTATGGTCAGTAATGCCAATTTATTACGACGAAATTCCACGCATATGTCATGCTTGGTATTTCAGACATTCAAATTTTGCGAGAGTCGATTGGTGAAATCCTGGAACTTCTCTATTATGAGTTATAATGGGAAAAAATGCCCTATCCAAGTAGCCATGCGGTACGAAAACCATATAATCTTTCTACATCCTTGAATCTGAAGTTACTAAACACTATTTTCGTGAAAGTAATACGCTTATAATTTCCAACAATGGCTGAACCAACTTCTATCGTTGTGGAATTCAGATTTTATCGCCGAGAGAGAAATGTATGTAAGTTTTTTATTAGTTTTGATGATTTTGATAGGGAACGTGCTGATGGCAGTTCCAATGAATAGTTTTTAGGGACTGCTCGTTAGTGGCTAATGTCCATTGAAATTTCAGTGTTCTATCAATACTCGTTCGCTTTGTAGAGTGGGGGGGGGCAGTTTTATACCCCGTCCTCCCCCCCTCCCCGCTGCCATTCAACGTATATGAAAGAAGCCCAAGTAGAACAGGGTTAAGGCTTTAATACACAGCCCAATTAGGTGTTCCAATTAGTTGGACGTAAAAATTGTACGAAAGATGTGACGCTTGCAATGACCTCTGGAACACATTTTCAAAACAATAGTAATCATGTACAATTAGTTGCGTTCATCCAAAAAGTTGGCAAAATTGAACGCCGTGCAACGTTTTAAACTTGAAGAAAGTGAAAATAGTACCACTCTTGTGCTTACGTGATCTAGGTAAAAACATAGTGATAATAATGGTGAAAATATACACCATAATAGTCGTTGTATTATGGACGATGAAGGACGAGCGAGAGCCATTTTCATGACAGGAAATAGTCATTCCTATGCATCAGATGAACAGCCGCCAAGCTCGATCGGAGAAGTAGAGAGGAATTGGAAGCAAAAGAAACTTTATACATGCAAAATTGCCAACTGATGAATGGAAGTGAAGCATCAATTAAGTTTACTTTGTTTAAAGTTTAACTGTTGGGATTGCTAGTCATCCCAATCACCTGTTTATCGTTTGCGGATTTTTACACGCAGTTTTCTGTGATTTTAGTGACGTGTTGGTAGCAACGATTTATTAGTCAAAAATGTCAGTAAAAATGTTCTTGCAATTTTTTTGCTTACTATTTTTTTTTAAATGCGGATGGCCATAAAACAAGAAATTCCATTTCATGCAAATTATTTCTTATGTGTATGTCCTAACTTCATGAAAGCCTGTATTCCATGCATTGTTTATCCTCTCATGCAGAAGAATAATTTTGTTTTTCTAAATTTCTTCATGAAAGTTCCAAATACTGATATCTTCATTTATCTCACATTTATCTCCCTAGAAGAAGAGTTCGTTGCGTCCACATTATTTTCCTGATCAAAGCATCCTACAACAGTGAAAGAAACATTGTATGAGAGTTTAAAGTGCTTCTCAAATGTTTGTTGTTTTTCTTAGGTCATGCAGTCAACTTCACTGGAATTTCAAAACATCTTTTAGACTACCCACATGCTAACTTCACGTTCCCTGCAAAAGCAACAGGATTTACAGTATGTGGATGGTTTTACCTACACACTCCAGTGGATGATTCCGAGATAAGAGGAATGGTATCAATGTTCCCCGCATCAGAACATTCTGGATCATTTAAATGCAACCGGCCCCTTATTCGGTACGTCCATGGCACGATTTCTGTTAGAACAGCGCTAAATAATTTGGCAGAGATGCCAGCAGACAAAAACGAATGGCATCATGTCTGTGTTTCGATGGCAGGTACTCAAGGTGACTTTTATGTGGGTGGTAAGCACATCAATAAATTTGATGTTGATGACTCGTTCTGGATGAAAAACCGATCAATAGTCGTTATGGTTGGTAACGATGCTGACTATGATAACGAAAACAGAAAATGCAGGATAACAAGGCAGGCCATGTATGGAGCAATTGATTTAGTGAATGTTTATGGACGACGCATGACTGAAGAAGAAATCGATAAGATCCGGATGGCAAAGCATGACTTCAATGAAGACAAACTTGTGAGCTGGGATCAGCTTTTAAGTTCACTCACAAGCAATGACAAAATGGTATCCTATCCCTATGGGTACAGCTTTGACTATCGTGAAGGGAAAGTAGTTTGATACAGCATTTGAGAAGTTGTGAAAGCACACATCTACTTAAAATTTTCAATTTTATCTAGTAAACAGTGCAAACACTGCTTCAAAACTGCAATCGTCCACAGGGAAATGGAACGAGGCATCAATGGACATCGAAAAAACGTTTTAGCACAGATATCTTCACCATATTTGGAAACACGTGGACCCAAAAGGACATTTTCACGTCGGTACCTATATTCTAAATGCAGCTTACTAAAAACAAAGGATAAATTTTGAGAAAACGTAGCCCTATTCTGCCTGGGGGGGTATTAACCTCTAAAGTGTTTTTTTGAAATATTGAAATGTTGACCAAAAGCCTCCCATTTTATGCTCAGTAATGCCAATTTATCAATACACATTGCTTGGTACTTGAGACATTCAAATTTTCCGAGAGCCGTTTGGCGAAATCCTGGAACTTCTCTATTATGAGTTATAATGGGAAAAAATGTCCTATCCAAGTAGCCATGCGGTACAAAAGCCATATAATCTGAAGTCATTAGACGCTGTTTTCGTAAGAGTAATACGCTTATGCTTTTTAACAATGGCTGAACCAACTCCTATCGTTGTGGAATTCAGATTTTATCGCCGAGAGAAATGTAGGAAAAATTTTTTATTAGTTTTGCTGAATTTGAGAGGGAACGTGATGATGGCAGTTCCAATAAATAGTTTTTAGGAACTGCTCGTTAGTTTCAGTGTCCTATCAATACTCGTTCACCTTGCAGGGTAGGGGGCAGCTTTATACCCCCCCCCCCCCTGCAGCCATTCAACATATATAAAAAAGCCCAAGTAGAACAGGTTAAGGCTTTAATACACAGCCCAATTAGTTGTTCCAATTAGTTGTTCCAATTAGTTGGACGTAAAAATTGTGCGAAAGATGTGATGCTTGCAATGATCTCCAGAGCACATTTTAAAAACGATAGTAACCATATACAATTAGTTGCGTTCATCCAAAAAGTTGGCAAAATTGAACACCATAGTCGTTATATTATGAACGATAAAGGACGAGCGAGAGCCATTTGCATGACAGGAAATAGTCATTCCTATGCATCAGATCAACAACAAGCTCGATTGGAGAAGTAGAAAGGAACTGAAAGCAAAAGAAACTTGGTACATGCTGAATTTTCAACTGATGAATAGATGTGAAGCAAGATTCCTTTGTTTGAAGTTTGACTATTGGGATTGCTAGTCATCCCAATCACCTGTATATAGATTGTGGAGTTTTGCATGTAGTTTTCCGTGATTGTTTCCGCGTTAAATGTTGGTAGCAACGATTTGTTTGTCAAGAATGTCAGTAAAAATGTTCTTGCAATTTATTTGCTTACTTTTTTTGATTAAATTCAGATGACCATAAAGCAAGAAATTCCATTTCACGCAAATTATTTCTAATTTATATGTCCTAACTTCATGAAAGGCTGTGTTCCATGCATTGTTGATCCTCTCATGCTGAAGAATCTTTTTTTCTTTCTAAATTTCTTCATAAAAGTTCCCAAAACTGATACATTTCGCTAAACAGGTCTCAATTATGTCCAGGATTGTACCAATTGAAACCTTTTCTCAAGTAGCCCACCCTCCAGAGTTATCTTCTGTTTGCAATCCTGACCACAAAGCAGCGATGCTTGCCGATAGAATTTCGGTTCTTATGCTATAGGAGTTCAAAACAATAGTTATTCGAGCGTCCAGACCTACGATTATTATACAAAAGAAGTTGGTTATTCGTGACTGGGTAGTAAAGTTGAATAATCATTGTTTGACACAGTCGGCTTTCCACTTACGTTTTGTTTTGAAACGGCGATCTTTTTTATTCCGAGGTCCAGCTCTATCTTAATTGTTCATCACTGCGCATGCGCTGAGAGGCTGCATGTCATGCGCTTTTCTGATTACTCGGCAGAGAGAGTGCCAAACAAGCATGCAAGACAGACGGTTGAAAACAGAACTAAAAAATATGGATAGAGCTGGTCATTATTAAGAAGTTAAGAAGAATGGTAAGAGTGTTAGAGTGAAAGAAGATAGTAAACATATAGAGTTGTGAAAAAGAATAAATTAGTTCTGGGTATTGACTGATGCGAGAATCACCCACTAGAGTAACAAGCGAGGACAATACAAAAGGAAAAATAACAACGTTTACAGTTTCGTGACGTCAATTAATTCCATTGAGTCAGTTTCACGTTGCTATAACCAGCTTAAGTGCAATAAAACAGATACGGAGAGCAGCCATTGAGTTTCACGTTGCTATAACCAGCTTAAGTGCAATAAAACAGATACGGCGAGCAGCCGTTAGGCTTATGATTGTATCATAAAAATCGAAAGGAATTAATGAGCCCAGCCAAAAAAAGACAGAACGAAGAACCGACTTTCTGAGTAGTGCTATGATGGTTTGTTTGCAGCACCAATGGTAAGCTACCAGGGTCTACTATGCTTTTGTTAGCTTAAAGGAAGGGTAACGTCAAAAATGAAATTTTAGTTCCTACATAACTAGGTGATAGAGCACATCAAAATATGAAACTTGGCATTTACTTCATGGCCAAATCTTGAGTAGTTTTGGAGATATCGGACCTCAAAGCTTAGTAGCTACCATCTTGATTTTGGTGATGTCATTGGTGTAGCATTGCTAAGCATTACCATTTCCTTATTAACGCATTACCTGTATTTAAGTTGTATCTTTTTTCAAGCAGATCTTTGACATATTATCCAGTTTTACGATAAAATGAAAGAAAAAATACTCTAAAGCAATTCAATATTGAGTGTTTTAGGTACTAAGTTTGGATAATTTGAGTAGTGCACATTGACATCCTGCATAATTAAAGGCAAGATGGTAGCTACTTAACTTCGGAGCTCGATGTCTCCAAAACTACACAAGTGTTTGCCATGAAATAAATGTCATGTTTTGGTGTTCTCTATCCACAAGTAAAATTTCATTTTTGATGTTACCCTTCCTCTAAGCAGGCTAATTTATGTAGCATTTTTTGGTTTAAAGTGTTTAAAACTGCGCAAGGAAAATGACTGGAGGCAGCGTATTGCAAAAGGGCTGGAAAATATGAATCGCGTGAGGATTTCAAGGTTGTTATTTAGGCGTCAAGGCGTCACCGGCGAGAAGCATGATAGATTCCTCATCACTATATATACAACAACTTTGTCTACAAGAGATAGCAGGTGATGTAACAGTCAGGAGTTTCAGTGATCAGGAACTATTTATTGAAGCACGATTACAGGATCACCGATAAAAGATGTATTGTTTTTCCCCTAAGCCAAGAATTAAATTGTGTGAGCAAGGAGGTGAGTGCTTAAAGTACTTCTCAAATGTTTGTTTTTTTGTAGGTCATGGAGTCAACTTCATCGGAAGCTCAGCTCGAATTTCAGATTTCCCACACGTCTACTTCATGTTCCCTATAACAACTACAGGATTCACAATATGTGCATGGTTTCAAGTGAACAGAAATGTGGACGACAGTGTGGGAAAAGGCATTGTCTCAATGTTTACTCAATCAGAACATTTGGGATCATTCAAATGTAACCGGCCATTTATTCGATACGTTAGTGGCAAGGTTAGTGTTCGAGTAGGGCACACCACCGTGGCGGAAATGCCTGCTAACAAAGGCGAATGGTATCATGTTTGCGTGTCAATATCAGGTTCTCATGGTGAGTTCTATCTGAATGGTAATCTCACCACTAAATTTGATGTTGATGAAACAGTTTTGCTGAAAAATGAATCTATGAGTATCGTAGTCGGTAACGACGCTATTGCCGTAAGCGGAATGTGTACACTAGAAGAGAAAGCAATGGTTGGTACCATTGATATAGTAAATGTTTATGGACGCCGCATGACTGAAGAAGAAATCCGCCAGATCCGCATGACAAAGCGTGACTTCAACGAAGACAAACTTGTGAGCTGGGATCAGCTTTTAAGTTCACTTACCAGTAATGATATAACAGTATCCCGTCTCAGTGGGTACAGCTTTGACTATCGTGAATGGAAAGCTGTGTGACATAGCAGTAGCGAAATCTTGAATACATTGACTTGTATGCACCTACCATTTTGTTCCGTACATTATTCACCCGCCGACTCAAACCTGCATGCAACACTCAAGGGAGATGGATAAAAGCATCCAAGGACATCGGTAAACATATTCACCAAGGATATATGAATCATTTTTAAATAAAGTAACAGAGCACATTTCAAAGCCAGTACCTTTACTCAAAATGCGGGATAAAAAAATAAAGAATAAATTTCGATCATATAGATGTGTTCTAAAACACTTTTTGGTGGAGGAATCAAAATACCCCCTCCCCCCTCATACGGTATAGGGTTAATATATTACAGGTGGTGGGCAAGTGTTGATTAATATCTTGCAGATCGTGGGCAAGTGTTGAATAATATCTTGCAGATCGTGGGCAAGTGTTGAATAATATCTTGCAGATCGTGGGCAAGTGTTGAATAATATCTTGCAGAT
>JAOBRC010609342.1:0-10896 GCA_027575255.1 Scolionema suvaense
TTTCACCCGGCGGGAAAAAAAGCCCCCCCCCCCCCCCGCCTGGAATAGGCTTAAGTCATGCTCTGTGCTTAATGTCGGAAGTCTTGTTCTAAAATAACTTTTCTCATTCCTTTCAAGACTATATTTACGTTTTCTGGGCTACTCTTGGAAATCAAACTGTTTATAAACAGAAACTAAAAAAAGCTGCTTTATTTTTCGTTCTATTTCAAGTATTTCAAGGAATTCGTGGACGACATTTTCATGAAATGCTTAACCCTATTTCAGGTGGGGGGGGGGAGTTTTGGCGCCCCCTTTCAGATATCCTAAAATAACTTTTTTTGGCAATGTTTTGGTAACCAAGCTTTACTGTGCCCTCGTAGAATTTATTGATTCGTATTCTGACGAAGTTTGAAAAATTCACGTGATTTGGGCCAATTTCCAAGAAAAGGGTCGAAAATCCCAGAAAATTTAAAACTCTGAAATATCCACAATAAACCTGTGGAGTATTGTTTTAATGCTACAAATACAATGCAAAGGTATAAAACGAACCAAATAAAACAAATTTGATCATATTTGTCCAAAGATTTGGGTTTTTACGGGCAAAAACATGATTTTACGCAAAGTCGGGCAAAACATGGACTGCTTTACATGACATCATATCTCAAGGAGCCTGGGAAGAGAAACAAATCTGCCTAATTTTTTTGAATCATTTAGAGTATAGGGAACTCACTACCAAGTTTTAGCTTCATAGGCACTATTGAATAGAAATTACGACGAGGGGTGGTGAGCAAAAAAGCCCCCCCCCCCCCCACTTCTCGTAACTCCAAAAATGCCTGCATGAGGTAGGGTTAACTTTGTTCCAGGCACGGCGTAAAAAGGTATAATATAACGCGGATATAACACATCGTATTCCTTCGGATATTCCGAATATACGAACATTTACGGATCCGCATCGTGCCTCGCTGAAAAAATATACGACTTCGGATAACCGCGAAGAAGTACCTTTTTCGCGTTAAGTTATACGAATTCGGATATTACCTAGACTTAACCTAGTATACGAACCAGGCATATTCTAGTTATACTTTTAAGGATACCTTCCATATACGAAGGTAATCGAGCCTATACAGACTACGGATAAATTTCATATCATTTGTGCTAGGGTGCGTTGTTATACGACGCGGGATGCCAATGATACGGACTGCGGATAACTTCCAATTATTTTCCAGTAGTTATCCGATGATGGGTGGCGGCCGCGCCTAATAATGAATTCTGTGGCTGATGGGTACCTCAGGAAATTTCGCAAGGTTGCAAAACAGTTCTACAACTGAGTGGAGGTCTTGACAGAGGGGTCGAGAGCAATACTCCAACTTCGAAAGAAAAACAAAACAAAGCAAAAATAACAAATAAGCGAGACTAACAATATCACACCAGTGAAGCAGAAAACTGCAGTTATTAGTACATTAGTCCTGACTCTGAATAACAGTTCAAATGTGTTTACTGTTTCGTTCGAAAATATAAATTATTTGACTACAGGAAATAAATGAATCGTGAAAATACCACCTCAGAAATTTAAAGTTGATGAAAGAAACACGGTTCATAGAAACTTTACATTTCGAAAGTACAGAATTTAACGAGACTTTCCAAGACAAGAACGAAGTTGCGTGGAATTAACATGGCTTCGAACTGTAGCGAAAAAAATTTCTTCAAAAATTTACTTTTTTCGCATTATGTGGTAAAGGGCAAATGGCGTTCATAAGTAGAATCTCAGACTCAGATATCCAAAATTCTAAAACCTCCAATTTCAAAGCGAATGTTCATAAAAACAAAACCCCATAAAAATCTTTTATCAGCAATAAAGTGACCTTCCTCCAGCGTCAGAAAAAGTAGCGAGGCATTAACGCATCAGGCGTAAAATACAGAAGAATATTTGACGGCACACCATCTGAAATAATCGTGACTATACCATATAGTTACGAATGCAAAGCGGCACCTCAGTCAGGAGACCATGACAACAAGTCGGAAGCTCACAGGAAGCAAGAGGCTATAAAAACCCCCAAAGCCAACTGATTTTGTACTTAGATGGAACTTAGCATACTGAAGCGCATACCACATGCGCAGGCAGAAGCACAAAAAGCAGGCAACTTCCAAGATATTTTCACAAACATGCATCCGCCCCCACTGCAAAGGTAAGTTGCATATCGTGTGACAGAAATGTATCGGAAAGTTTGTTTAAGGCCCATTTTCTATACTAGAAAGAAAAACATTATTGAATATGACTGTATCAAACAGAGAATACAAAATCAAAACCTCTCTCACGCATACGTTAAGGAAAATGAAATAACTATGCTGAACTATATATTTTTTTAATTAGCGATGCTTATAAGCTTATATAATATCTCAGCTCTGCACCAGTTTCAAAAAGAATGCTATCATGAAAGGCAATCACATTTTTCGTTTAGTGTCTGCCTTAACTGAAATAGATGTTATTTGTGCAGAAACCCTCTGTTCCGTACTAATGAATGCTGAAAACTGTGGCGGAAAAATGTTTGCGGGATACACATTTTTTATAAGAAACTCAGCCTTAAAAACTTAAAATTGAAATATTAAGAAAATCTCCATCCTCCATCTTCAGTACAGCACCGTCTTGAAAAGCATAGTATTTCTTTTCAAAGTCACAGGAGTTTTTGTTTGAGATTCAGCTTAGAAGCTATATCTAGGGCTATTTCGCGTGGAAGCAAGTCAACAACAGAAAATTTACGAAAATTTGACCCTATTTTTCAGCAATTTGCGAAGAAGACCGAGCCAGGCTGAACAAATGGCCATCCTACAATAAAAATTTTCCATTGGTTTGCGATAATCCCACCCGAAAAGAAGGCCTGACTGCTAGACTTAGTAGGCAAGGAAATCAAAAGAAAAAAGCCTGTAATTCCTTTACTCCATATTGTCACATTGTAAGAATAGTTGAGATGCACTTCCCACATGGCCACAATTTTATTATTGCTGCAGTAAATGACTAACCTCACAGAGAGCAGAATTGTCTCTTTCTGATAGGATCAGCTTCCCATCCAGTAAAAATTCTTAGGCTACTGAAAACATAGGACTGCTAGCCCGACAGTATAAAAAAATCTTAAGGCCATGGAAATTAATATTCTAATAAGCGGGGAGTACCTGTATCTAAAAAATAATGCCACATTTGTGGTTTCCACAAAGTTTTGTTTGCACGTGACTTTATCATATTTGCCTCCTTTTTCACAGTTGTGCATAATATTCAGGGCTATCTGTAAAAGCAGGAACGGAGGAATACAGGAATGTTTTGAAAGTTCTGAAATTTGTCCCAAGCATACCTAATGCTTGACCACAGCATAGTATGTTCGGTTGAAACTGGTCAATTACTATCGAAATCATTTTTATGGGATTCAATAAAATCATTCCTCTAATTCCTTGGTGGGAATGGAGGAATGGGGAAATGGTGGGAATGCTCAGAAACATTTTTGAGTCATCTAATATCTAATACATGTTTACAACATAATGCGTTCTCTTGAAACTGGTTAAATAGCATCGAAACCATTCAGACAGATAAATTTCCTCCCTTAAGGTGGTACAGCAGAAAGAAGTGAGTGGCATGCATTTGTTCAATACAGCAAACATGGAAGATGTGAGGGAAAGATTTTCTTAGTCGATTAGCATTATCATCAGAGAAAACATTCTGAGGAAAAATTGACTCATACAATGTCATGCATGTGAATTATTCATTGGTGAAACATCCAAATAAGAGGACAATATCCAAACTGGCTTTCGAAAAAGCTTTTCATTCCTAAACGGAGTTGCTCAGTTGTCATATAGTTCGAAACTCTTCCAAGTGCATTGAGCTTTTGACTAGCTTTTTTGCACATATCTTTTACATGAGGTGTAAAGGTAAGTTTATTATCTAGCTTAATGCCTAGTAAGGTTTCTTCATTTGATTCCTTAATAACAGTATCACCAATACTTATAAATGCAGGCTCTGACTTTGCTCCAAGCATCAATAAATGACACTTTTCGTCATTCAGCTTCATCCTGTTTTCCTGGAACCAAAATACCGCTACGCGACAGTCATTCTCAAGCTTGCGAGTTACTTCAGCTAAATCATTATTGCAACAGCACAACGATGTGTCATCAGCGTAATAGCAAATGTCTGTCTCAGATATAAACAGAAACGAATCATTTAAGTATATGTTAAAGAGAAGTGGACCTAAAACAGAACCTTGTGGATCTCCAGTCAGTAACTCAGACCAGCTGCTAAAAGACGTGTTAATTTTTGTGCGTTGCCATTGGTTCGAGAGATAGTCATAAACTAAGCGACAAACATCAAGACTAAACCCATAAGCATGCATTTTTTGCTACTAACAGCTGATGGTTTAGAGTGTCAAATGCTTTCGAAAGATCCATTAATACTGCTCCGACATAGCCCTTCCTATCGAGTATTTTTCGACATCGTTCAATCAGAATTAAAAGAGCAAATTGTGCATTACACTCTTTTCTAAATCCACATAAATAAGGTGATAAGTATTGGTTTATGAATTCAGATATTTGATTGTGAATAATGCGTTCGAATACTTTCGAAACAACTGGCAAGACACTGACAGGTCTATAGCTTTCAACATAAATCATTTCTTTCTCCTTTTTGTGAACTGGAGGGATGTCAGCAAGTTTTAATTCGTTTGGGAATTCACACGATTTCATACAGTCGTTAAAAATTTGAAGCAATACCGGGATGCAGATATCCGTACTTTCTTGAAGCATTTTTGCTGGAATTTCTCCGTAAGTAGTAGCTTTTTTCGAGTTCAAAGACTTTATCTCTTTTGCCATAGCCTCCTCAGCAAAAGAGATAAAGTCTTTGAACTCTGCCGTTCGCTGGACTGAGTCATCGTCGTCTTCGTCGTCAGTATGTTTTGTGTCGAAACTGACCCTTTGGTACGTGTCCTGGTCAGATAGATCGCTGTTCTCATTCTCCATTACGTTGTAACCACGATAGCTTGAGCGGTAGCGTCGTCGCAAACTACCAATCCAGATGGACGTGCCGTAGCGCGCGGCCAATCACTTAGCAGAGAGGGATTAGAAACATCGCAGGCGGGAGGTTTTCTTATGTGCTGTGATCTCTTTTGGCCTATTTTACCGGTTCTTCTTGGTCTTTCGCGGGATCCATTACGATACAGTGCAGTTTGGTCCTGTTTTTGTTGCATTGGACGCTGCACACGATCCAATTGTTGCTGTTTCTGTTGCTGCTGCAGTGCGTGCAGTTGTGCCAATTAATTGTGCAGAACCTTGGCATTATGACTTATTGCATCATGTGATCTCGTCGTTGAGAACCTTTAAGTGCTTGGTAAGAAGCTTCTTCAGCCCATCTGAATACAATATGGTTCCGTTGTTGTTCTGCACTACGTGTCGCAACGATCCACCTACTAGACTAGCTTAGTCGCTTTTCACTAAAACCCCCAAAAAATATACCATCAGTTTGTATTCTGACTGATGCCCAATTCAAATGAGGCTCTTCATAACAGGAGAGGAGAAAGAAAAAGCGACTAGAAGGTATTGGCTACCAGATTTTGAGCAGGAACTACCTGCACTCCGTGCGCAAGATTGTTTGCGGAATAGCTTGAGCGGGGGTGCGACAGGATGAATTTTCATGCAGCAAGACAGTAAACAGTTCTTGCTGATACCCCCGTATTAATAAGTCAAAATTCAATGCTTATGTATCGAGCCATTCAAATTCTATTGTTTTCGCGCCGGGCAGGATTCTGCCCGGCATAGCGGGAGCACTTAATTGGCGTATCGTCTGTCTCGTCCAACACCTACTAGTCTATTTCTCTTCCGGGGGTATTGATTGACTTCCGCATTTTCCGCTTATTACACTCTGGTTCTCGAACATACATCTGATGAAATGGACTATGCTAGTCTATCCACCTACTGGAGATTTTCTCTTGGTCACGCCCATTATTATTATTTATATTATTAACAAATTATTAAACGTTGGCGTCATAAAAAGAGCATAATGCTCACAGCAGTAACAATCAGTGTATAAAACAAAAATGCAATATGTAAAAAATTCAAATCAAAATATAAAAACACGTGATTGAACTAATCAAGCCTACAAAATCTATAAAAATGCATAAACATGTTAAAATATCTACAAGAAACCGATATCGTACACATAAGCTTTGCATAACCCGCAGGGGCATTTTTCAAGATTACATGTTTTCAACTTATTCTTGAATTCGCTAAGAGTTACACAAGATCGTGTTTTCGCTCTGCTACCATTTGAGCTAATGCTTTTGGGGATTAAACTATTTGCTTTTTTGATGGAGCGCTGCTAATTTAGTGCACGTTGCTTTAATCTAAGCGAATTGCCTCGAATGTCACGTGCAGTGCCGGCTGCCATATACACAGCTCTGCGCTTATCTGACAAGTGATCGTCCAGCCACGACAAGAACGGCGTATTTTCAATAGTAACGGAGAACGGATTGTTTTGACCGTACCGAGCCTGATACGGCTCTTGCAAAAGCAACACGTTTTGGTTATCATCTACATAACCCCGACCGCTTTGTCCTCGTCGAAATGGCATCGCCAGCTCCAATAAAACGTTTTGAAAAGGGTATAGATCCGCCGATGCGTCGTTGCCTTCTCTGTATTCGTGGTACGTACTACCTTGCAGATCGGGAATGTAAAACGAGAGGTGTCTCAATTGCCTGTCCTGATCGTCGAATTCTGTGCGAATGAGACGGTTGGCTACCACGTTCTGGTATGACACAGTACTACTTTCAGCATAATCTTCGGCACTGTCCTACGACAAATTCGTCTCCGCTCTTTTGGGATGAAACGATCCGTCCTTAAATACCACGATAGCCGCTACTATCTAAAAATAATCATTTTGGTAAGCCAATAATGTTGGTTTGACATCATCAGCGCTGAGATAAAATGTTTCCAAAGCTAGCTCAGCTGGTGGCTCTGCTGGTTTGATAGTTGCGTCAAGATGCAGATCAGCGAAAGGAGCGAGAAAAAGGTCACTCGGAGAAAAATCGTACGAGAAAAGTATCTCGTCGTCACTGTCTGGAGGAGTCTTTCTAAAGTCTTTTCGCCACGACTCGAATTCTCCATTGCACTGAGTATTGAGGCAACATCTGCATGTGGAGCCCACAGGCAGGATATCGATAACTCGCTGACGCGCCAGCTTCGTAGCCTAGTTTGTCTACGATGTTTTGCTCGACAGGTGGACCGTTGGGTGTCACCTTGCTGGCGTCATAATGGGGATCGAAAGGCAAACCAGTGAAGAATCCATTGAACTTCTTCTTGTTTGTAAAAATAAACAAAAAAGTGGTTTCACATTCGGTTGTCTTTATCTCGACTACCAAGTGCGCTCCTCCAGTCCCCTACGTAGATCGGTCAGAACATCGGCTTCTGTTGCATTTGCATCAATTTCAGTGATAAATTTATGTGCCCAGTCCCTGATTGCAACTGGTCGGGCAGAAAACCGCTCGGGGTCCCAAAAGGCGCTCTTTTGCATGTGAGGAAAAAACTCCAGGGTAACGTAGAAGGTGCCTTATTTCACATAAATACCTCTACGTATTTTGTCTTCAGGACAAACATTGAAGTGAAACAAGAAGTCTTCCGTCGTGCTTGCACGATCATCTAAGCTAAACAAACCTACCGGATTCCATCTCGTAGCCCAGGCTACAAAAAAAAAATCAACGTTGGTCTCGCTATCTGCTACACAACCAGGCTCGAGATTTGTCGCGCGCTCGTCGTAAAAGCATGAGCTAATATTGTAAGACACAATTTCTGCGAGTTCCTTGTGCAAGAAGAAAATGTTTCATGTGGCATGAAAGAGTGGCGCCCTGCGCTCACCTGGCACGTCCTTCTGTGAAGGCGACGTGCTTATCGAGAACGTCATAGCACTGCAAATAGGATCGTCATGGAACGGTCTGTCAAGGGCGATCACTACAAGATTTCCCTCTTAAGTGATCCCTGACGATGATACTGACATGGCACGTTTTGCATCAAACAGACACTATGCGGTAGCCTGTGCGGTAGCCTGTGGCCGGGTCGAGATAGTAGTACGTGTTAACGTATGAGTCGAATTGTGATGTTACTGCTTGAGCATGAAACGGCAACGCTACGGTCATTGGTGATTCGTAAGGTTCTTTGTGTGAAAGTATCAGAGCGCAAGGGCATCCACTGGACTGCAAAATCAAGGAATCCGCTTTCGGTAACACTACTTGCTGACAAATTTTCATCCAGTGCTGAAGCACCATGTAGCCTAGTTGGCCACGAAGAATTGTTAACATGTACATAGAGCTATCTAAATTCCATGTCGACATCGTTCAGATAGATTTGTAACAGTTCACTGGTCACTGTTCGCTCTCTCGATGCAAGACGAAAAATAAAAGTTCGAACGTGTAGGTCCTTCGTGGTGCAGTCTCTAACATTGAATCCCAGAAGTCACAAGAGAGTGCTACATAAAATTATTTGTCAATGCATAAATTTCGTCACTACCAAAGCGTCCTTGCAGACCATCAATGCAGTAGTAATATTTGGGGTTTTAAGTGTGACATTTCGGCTGCTGCCGCTACTGGTATCTGGAGCCGGCATTTTGCCAGCTTCTTCTCCGTGCTAACCTTGTTTAAGCGTGAAGGAGCATCAGCCTTTCGTATACGCAATGCGGCTATCATTACGCGTTCTTCTAGAGACAACAGACGCAAACGGCGCCTGTTCTTTTTCGTGTTGAATGCTTGATCGCCTCTCTCCCGAGTTGCAATCTTTTTAGGGACACTGTATGATCTACGTAGTCGAAATGAGCAATGCTCTTTAGAAATCCCCTTTAAACATATCTCCCAAGCTCTTGCAAGAGTGAGACTTCGACCAAACGTTTGCGACGGTTCCGCATTTATTGCTCGTTGTAAATTGCAAACAATTCTTTCATGTCTATCGACCGTCTCGTCTCGTGCTCTTTGCAGTCCTTCAAGAATGCCCTGTACTGAACGGCCTTCTTTTTGAGCTCGTGAATTTTTTGCTCGGCTGCAAACGCGTGCTTCGTTGTTCAATTGTTTCATATGCTTATAGTAGAACTCGCCACGGCTGTCTGACTGGGCATGCATCACGAGCCGTTCGAGTGGCACACATTGGTTTTTGTGCTGCTGTTCGCGTACAATAGTCTGGGCAGTCAAATAAAACTCCTTCATCACTTCCTAAGCTTTTGTTTTGTCGTAACACACTTTGAAGAAGGTGAAAGTTGTGTATACGTCGACGATCACAATCACGTACTTCGCTTGATGCATTTTCGGCTTGAGAAATCGCATGTCGGCTACATCGACCTGAATGCGTTCTAAGGGTATGGCTGCTCGCATTGCTGTCGTTCTACTGAATGCTTTTGGCGGGCAATACTTTGGCACCGTCAACGGTAGACTGGGCAGCAGTGAATCAGTGCTATGGCTTGCGTCGGAAAGATGTAGTTGCATCCTATGTCTAATGTCCCCCTCGGTCAGCAGAGTAAACAACTCTCTATCCACTCGTCGACTCGAGAATTTCAGTTTATTTCGTGTTCGTAGGTCCAGACCACTTAGAACGACCGACGTCCGAGACGCAAAAGCCACACTCTCCGGATCTAACGACGCTCTATCCAATAGATCTGGTAGAAGAAGTTCTCGGCAATTTTCACGTGGCGACGATGATGGTGAGGATGGTGATCGTAGGCATAAATAACGGGCCGAACTTTCATCTTGTCACACTTCGGTGCTGAACTCTGAAACTCGTGATCTACTCTGAAATCTACTCTACAAAAGTTCTTTCTTCAACTATGGCCTCCAATGCTGACCTCCCTGCTCGCCAAGCCAAGTACGCAACCAGAAGTTACTAAACAGTATAAAAAGGAATCTTGTACGCCTGGTAAGTAAAAACGTTTTATTTTAAATTTCGTTTTCGGTTGGCGTGAGTAAGTGGAAGCATTGAACTACTCCCTCTACTAGTCTATACTGGGAAAGTGTAATGCATTTGGTAGTAATCGACTGAAACCACGGAGGGAGGGCTGATTTCTTTGTTTTTTTTTCGTCCTGCTTCCTTTTTCTATTTTGTCCGTGTTGCAGTTTTCTTAAATACTTTTTCGGATAAGTGCAATGTCTAAAATGTAAAACCTTTTTTGTTTTTTTCAAAGTTATTTTGATTTGTTCATACTTAACTCCTTCAACAATATTTCAGTCTGAAAATGTCTGTTGAAAAGCCTACATTTGCGGTAAAATCATTAAACTTCAGTTTGAGATAGTAGTCTCTAACATGTGGTGCATTCTATCTGATTTAAAGGCAAAGGTTCACTATCGTCAAGGGGGAAGACGAGAAAGTGAAGGGGCAGGGTTATAATTCGTTTAATCGCGTATAATAAAGCTAACCCTTTTGTTTTGGCATATCTTTTTTAGATCCAAGATAGAACTGCAGCGATGGCATGTCGGGCAAATTGGGCCACATCCTACAGTCGGGAACGAGCTGAACGCGAGATTTCCGGGATCAGAATGAAGATCGATGATGTCTTGGCAAACATCAGAGGTGTGCAGTTCTTTATTTCATCAATAACTACCACGACTTCCAATCGAGGAAACGTTACTGTGATGCCAGGTATAAGCTACGTAATAGCTTACACCCCATCCGAGTCGTGCAACGAATCGTGGCCCACAAGAAGATGAAGCAAATAAGTGGTATTCATTTTAGTTTTGACTTGTACAACGTTTACATTTTGACTTGTCAAAAATTTTCTACAAATTTTGGGGGTCCACCCGCCCACCTGGTCAAACTCTCATAAAATGGGGGTCCACCGGTGTTACTTAACCCTATTTTACATGGGCTTTTTTCGCGTTGAATATCATGGGGGGGGGCCTGACAGGCCCCCCCTACCTA